>BLSH010284837.1:406985-419657 GCA_018402905.1 Glandirana rugosa
GTGCGCTGTTCAAGATATATATTAAATAGGTGTGCAAAAGGAGAGGTTCACGCTTCTCTCAGTTACGGAACGTGTAAACTCTGCTAGCAGGACACTACATTATTAGTGATAGAGCACCACACATGAACTGACTATAACATATGCTCAAGTGGCCAGATATCTTGTATGAAAATATATAATGAGAAAAGAAAAGGAAGAGAATTTATGTGTCGTGGCCTGAAGCAAAAGAAGGGGGGGAGGGGCCTAGAAACTAACTTAAAGATTTATGACATGTGTACACTTATACTCATATGTATGCATGACCAAGACACGTACATTTTCTTCCTTTTCTTTTCTCATTATATATTTTCATACAAGATATCTGGCCACTTGAGCATATGTTATAGTCAGTTCATGTGTGGTGCTCTATCACTAATAATGTAGTGTCCTGCTAGCAGAGTTTACACGTTCCGTAACTGAGAGAAGCGTGAACCTCTCCTTTTGCACACCTATTTAATATATATCCTGAACAGCGCACCCCATATATATTTTTAAATTCATCTCTGAGATAAAATAAAATATAATATATATTTTTTTATGTGTATATATATATATATTTTTCATATATATATATATATTTTTTATGTGTATTGTTCCCATACGTGTTTTTAACACACCCCCCACATGTTTTTATAATTATTTTTATAATTATTTTTATATCCTACATATATTTATATCCTTTCTGGCAATACCTATGTTTATACTAATATACACATATTTCCCTACCTGTGGCTATTGCCCAAATGAGTGATAAAAAGGGATTTTATTAAAACTTACCGTAAAATCCTTTTCTCCGAGTTCACTGACAGACGCAGCTCTTCATTACGTGTGGGGTTTATGCTTGTCCAACTAGGAGTTAACTAGGCAGGGAAAAGAAACAGCTGGCCCCTCCCATGGGGCCGTCCTCTCTTCCCACATAAACCCTCGCATAGCATAGCTCTTCAGTTCCTACACAAGCCGTACAAAGAACAGAGCACAGAGGGGTGGGTGCTGCGTCTGTCAGTGAACTCGGAGAAAAGGATTTTACGGTAAGTTTTAATAAAATCCCTTTTTCTCCTACGTTCACTGACAGACGCAGCTCTTCATTACTTGTGGAGATGTCCCCAAGCTGTGTCAAAAAGAGGGGTGGGTAAACAATAACAACTGTACCGAACAGAACCTCTAAGGAGGCGCCAGACGCGCCTACACTGCCGCCTGCAAAACTTTGCGGCCAGAGGCAGCATCCGAAGATGCTAGCACATAATTCTATAAAACTTAGAGAACGTGTGTGCCGAGGCCCAAGTGGCCACCTTGCACACCTGTGACACAGAGGCCTGGTGTCTAAAAGCCCAGGAAGTAGTAACAGCCCGGGTATAATGAGCCGTGACCGAAAAGGGGGACCTTGCCCTGAAAGAATATGCGTGGGTCACGGTTTGTCTAATCCAATGAAAGTAGTAGCCGAGGAGGCCGCCAAGCCTTTGCGCGGACCCCCTGTCAGCACAAATAAGGCATCAGCTGTAGCAGCTAAATACATTTGTAAGGCCCTCACTACGTCCAAGGCATGCAACTCAATTTCGTTTGGGTGTGATGGACGAGGACACAATGAATGAAGAACAATATCTTCATTAATGTGAAAAGAAGAAACCACCTTCAGAAGGAAGGAAGGAAGGGGTCGCAAGACCGCCTTGTCCTTATGCAGGACCAGGTAGGAAGACTTGCACGATAGTGCTGCCAAGTCAGACACCCGTCTGGCGGAAGTGACGGCAGCCAAAAAGCCACCTTTTGCGACCGCAGTTGTGAGCAGTCTGATATTTACATAGGGTGGTTCCTGAGGTACAGAAAGTACCAAAAACAGATCCCACTGGGCCATCGGGTCTTCACCCGAAGCACCACAAGTCGCACACCTTGTACAAAGGTACAAATCAACGAGTGCGAAGCCAAAGGACTCTGGAAAGGAATCGCCAGAGCCAATCTCCGGCACTTGAGAGTACTCAAGGCCAGTTTTTTTTTTATTTCAGGTCCTGCTGCAAAAAAATCAGGACCCTGGACACTACGTGAGAGCGAGGGTTACGACCCTCCGCCTCGCACCAAGCTATAAAAGCCTTTCAGGTGCGGAGGTAACTCTTGCGAGAAATATACTTGCGAGCCCTCAACAAGGTAGGGAACACGGAGTCAGCGACTCCCCTGTCTCTTAGCACCTGGGACTCAATAGCCAGGCCATCGAAGCCAGCGAAGGTAAGGCAGGGTGCAAAATGGGCCCCTGAGACAGTAGATCGTCTCGCAGCGGGAGCCGCCAGAGGGCGTCTGCCACCATTTGCACCATGTCGGCGTACCAAGTACGCTGAGGCCAATCTGGAGCCACCAGGATTATTGGTATTCCCTCCGCCACTATCCTGCGTATCAAAAGGCGGTAGAAGTTTTAACAGAGGGAAGGTGAACGGAAGATGATAACGGCCCCAGGGGGCCACCAGCGCGCCCGTAGCCACTGCCAACGGATCCTTCGTTCTGAACACAAAGGTCTTCACCTTGTGATTGAACCTGGACGCCAAGAGATCCACGTCCGGCGTCCCCCATCTGCGGCAAATCTGGTTGAACACCTCCGGGTGGGGAAACCACTCTCCCTGGTCCAGCGTTTGGCGACTAAAAAAGACCGCCTGCCAGTTTTTCATACCTGGAATGTAAGTGGCGGAGAGTGCCGAAACGTGACGTTCCGCCCAATGAAGTATCAGAGCTGCCTCCGCCACAGCTGCTGGATTCCTCGTGCCGCCCTGATGGTTCACATATGCCACGCCGTGGCATAGTCCGACTGAATCCGAATCGGACAACCCTTCAACCTCACTGTCCGGTGAGACAGGCACAATCTGATTACTCTCAGTTCCAGCCATTGATGGGGAGGCGAGCCTCCTGTGCCGACCAACGGCCCTGGGCAGTGATGATCACCCACTGAAGGGGCAGGAACGACTTCCCCTGAACCAACGCCGAGTCCCGAATCCATCAGGTCAGCGACGCCCTGGTTTGGGAGCTCAGGCGGATCAGAAGGTCCAAGGACCGAGGGAACCTGTTCCACCGAGCCAGAATTGCTCGCTGAAGGTGACGAGTGTGACTCTGGGCGTATGGTATTGCCTCGAAAGTCGAGACCATGAGTCCCAGCACCCGCATACGGAATTGTAATGAAGACCGTCTGTGCGACAGGAGGGTTCACACTGCCGACTGCAGTGACAGCAACTTGGCTGGAGGAAGGAAAACCTTGCCTGTCCTGAGTCCAGAATCAGGCCCAGATACTCCAGGCGACGGGGTGGAGACACCGTCGACTTCTGCAGGTAGAGCAACCAGCTAAAGTCCTGCAGCGAGTCATTGTGCTCTACCAGAACTGAGGCGGACTCTGCTCGCAGGAGCAGGTCGTCTAGGAAGGCTACTACCGCAATGCCTCTCTGTCGCAGCCACGCCAATACCGGTTTTGTGAAAACTCGAGGGGCTGAGACCGAAAGGGAGTGCCACAAATTGATAATGGAGGTCACCTACTGCAAAGCGAAGGAGACGCTGATGCCATGGGCAAATAGGTACATGGAGGTACGCATCCCTGATGTCCAGAGACGCCAGAAAATTCCCCCTGATGGAGGGCGGCCACAAGATTCCATCCGGAATTTCCGCTCCCTAACATACCAGGTCAGGGCCTTCCGGTCCAATACTGGCCGGACCCCCCCCTTTTTTGGGGACCATGAACAGATTTGAGTAAAAACTCGAAACTCTCGCTGGAGGAACTGGCACGATCACCCCTTGGTTCGAGAGTGCTTTTGTCAGGCCTTTCCGCGTGCGCGCGCTGGAAATGGCGCCTGGCGGCTCTATTTCAGTCATCAGAGCCTTGTAGCCAGTGCTGTCCGCTCTACAGCGTTCCCTGCACCTGTGACCCCCGGTGACTACTTCTGTGTGACTTCCTGTTTCTGTGACCCCGGCTATTCCTTCAGATCTGTTGATATCTGCCTGCATCTGTCCCCGGCTTGTCTACGACCACCCGTTTGCCTGCTCCCTCTGTACTTCTGTTGCCAGCACGTTGCCGATCCTGCCTGTACCCGACCATCCGTTTGCCTGATCCCGTTGTACCGCACCGCCTGCCAGTTGCCAACCTGGACTGAACCACTACTCTCCCGTCTTGCACGAGCTACCTTGGACTTCTCCTTACCACCTGAAGATTGTCCAGCCCTCGTGCCCCCCTGTGCTCCAGAGCTCCCTGTTCACACTATCAGGGGTTCTCGAACCAGGGCCGCAAGAGAGGTTGCCCCCCATAAGCCAGACTCTACCACCAGGTACGTGACAGAAGCGGACAGCCATGTCAGAGTCTGCACCTTGCTGGACTAACCCAAGCAGTGCAAAACCTGCAGGAAGGATATGCACGCCTGGAAGACCAAGTTCAGGACTTGGCCACTCCTGATCCCATCAGCAGGGGGCACACATCTCCCCGTACCACAGTGACTCTGCCCACGGAGCCTAGGGTACCTATGCCTGAGCGGTTTACGGAGGACCGCAGGAAGTTCAGGGCCTTCCGCAGTGCCTGCTATCTGTATTTCGCTCTCCAGCCCCACACGTTCTCCTTGGAGGCCACCAAAGTGGGCCTGGTAATATCCCTCCTCCAGAACGACCCCCAGGCCTGGGCTCATCGGCTACTGGAGCAGAAGGCTCCTGAGGTCTCCACTCTGGACGGATTCTTCAAGGCTATGGCCCAGCTATATGAGGACCCACACCTGGCAGCCACTGCGGAAGCTACGTTCCATGCCCTCCAGCAGGGTGGCCGCCCTGTGGAGGACTATGTATCTGAGTTCCGGCGCTGGAGCGCTGATACCGCTTGGAATGGTGCGGCCCTCTGCCACCAGTTCCGGCTGGGACTTTCCGAAGCGCTCAAGGATGAGTTGGCACGTGTCGGGTTCCTCATACCCTGGAAGCGCTCATTAATCTGGCCATCCAGATAGACCGTCGCTTGCAGGAGTGCTGCGCAGAGAGGGCCACAGGGTCCCTGCGCCCTTCCTGAACGCCTCCTCAAGCACCTACCCTTCAAGGTCCCAGCTCAGTGGCAACCTACTCCTCCTCTCCACTAATTCAGCATGAGTCTAGGCGGCCTAGCTTTTTCCGCCCGTCCTTATCCCTGGAAGAACACCAGCGGTGGATGGACGGTAAATTGTGCCTCTACTGCGGCAGCTCGGGGCATCTCATTAGTAGTTGCTCCGCCAAGACTGGCAAGAAATGTACTCCAGTTCTAAGGGAGGTGTTATCCCTGCCGGGTTCTCAGCCGCACCTGACCCTCCGCATCTTGCTGCAGCTCCCCGACAAGGACATTCAAGTATCTGCCATCCTGGATTCGGGGGCCTGCAGCTGCTTCATAGACTTGTCATTTGCTGCCCAGCATCGGGTCCCCCTCAGGCCCAAGGAACGCCCACTGGCGATCCGTTTGGCCGACGGGTCAGCCATCAAGTCAGGCGCAATGACTCAGGAAACCTTTCCTTTGCCGGCCCGGACGGCCGAAGGCCACACCGAGTTACTGGTGCTGGATGTCATCGCTTCCCCATTGAGTCCCGTGATCCTGGGCTTCCCATGGCTCCGAGCACACAGTCCTCACATTGACTGGAACGTGGGTGAGGTCCGGTTCCGGCCCCCATACTGTCGGAATAACTGCTTCCCACCATCCCAGATAGCACCGCCAGTGGTGCTCTCCATCAAACCTGATCCAGACCAGGAGACTCGCCTT
The DNA here is from genome assembly GCA_018402905.1 of Glandirana rugosa. Taxonomy (NCBI): domain Eukaryota; kingdom Metazoa; phylum Chordata; class Amphibia; order Anura; family Ranidae; genus Glandirana; species Glandirana rugosa. The sequence continues at coordinate 412,741 of BLSH010284837.1, forward strand.
GCTATCCCCGAAGTGTACCAGGACTTCTGGGACATCTTTAGTAAGAAGGGAGTAGACACCCTACCTCCACATCGACCATACGATTGTCCGATAGACCTACTGCATGGAGCTGAGATACCCTTCAGTAGAATATTCCCGCTCGCTGAAGTGGAGCTTGCGGCTCTCAAAGCCTACATTGAGGAAAACCTACAGAAGGGGTTCATAAGGCCTTCCACGTCCCCAGCAGGAGCTGGAATATTTTTCATCGAGAAAAAGGATCACACTCTCCGGCCGTGTATCGACTACCGGGATCTTAACAAGATCACAATCAAAAACAGATACCCCCTGCCTCTGGTTCCGGAGCTGTTTCAGCGCCTCGGCTCTGCAGCCGTGTTTACCAAGCTGGATCTTCGGGGGGCCTACAATCTGATCCGCATACGGGAGGGGGATGAATGGAAAACGGCTTTTCGCACACGATTTGGCATCTTCGAATATTTAGTCATGCCCTTCGGGCTGTGCAATGCCTCGGCCACTTTACAGCATCTGGTCAACGATATCTTCAGGGACTTTCTTGATCAATTTGTGGTGGTATATGTGGACGATATCCTGATCTTCTCCCCCTCCCTAGAGGAACACCGGAAACATGTCAGGCGTGTACTCAGCACAGCACGACCTATATGCCAAGGCCGAAAAGTGTGCCTTTGAATGCACTGAGATCGCTTTCTTGGGGTTCCATAACTCCACTTCTGGCACAACAATGGATTCCCAAAAGGTCGCTGCTATTGTGGACTGGCCCCCACCGGCGGACAAGAAGGCGGTACAATGCTTCGTTAGCTTTGCCAATTTTTATAGAAAGTTCATCCGGGGTTTTTCTGCTGTTATCTCCCCGATAACGCAACTGATCAAACAAAATACCCGCTTTACCTGGACCCCAGAAGCACAAAGTGCCTTTCAGACCTTGAAAAGACTCTTCACCTTGGCACCTGTTCTTAAACACCCCGACTCCACGCGGCCCTACATCTTGGAGGTAGATGCTTTGGAGACCGCCGTCGGGGCAGTCTTGTTCCAGAGACAGGGGCCTAAGGCGTCCCTGCACCCCGTCACCTTCTTCTCATGGAAGCTCTCTCCCCCCGAGAGAAACTACAACGTGGGTGACAGGGAGCTTCTTGCCATTAAATCCGCGCTGGAGGAATGGCGGTACCTTTTGGAAGGGGCTACTCACCCAGTTCTGGTCTTCACAGACCACAAAATTTTAGAATATCTTAAGACTGCCAAGAGACTCAGACCCCGCCAAGCACGATGGGCCCTATTTTTCTCCCGGTTTAACCTACACATCACGTACCGGCCCGGATCCAAGAATGTCAAGCCAGATGGGCTGTCTAGGATGTTTCACGAAACCGGAGAAACATCCCCGCCTGACACCATTCTACCAGCGCACCACTTCCTGCTAATCCAAGAGGATCTACTGACCTAGATCAGGCAAACGTTGGCCAGCTCCGCCATACCCGCAGTTCCCGGACTTGCTCTCAAGGATGGGTTATGGTGGTCGGGTACGCAAGTTTTTGTGCCAGAAAAGCTTTGCCTGTCCGCCCTGGAACGCTGCCATGACCATCACTTAGCCGGACACTTTGGTCATCGGAAAACTACCGAGCTACTTGCTCGCATCTTTTGGTGGCCACAGTTGAGAGAGGATTGTAAGAATTACGTTAAGGCCTGTCCTGTCTGTGCTCGGAACAAGGTGGAAAGAACCAAAGCCTGGGGTCTATTAAACCCATTACCTGTCCCTGAGCGCCCGTGGGCACAGATTTCAATGGACTTCATTGTGGAATTGCCCCCGTCCGCAGGCTACACAACAATCTTCGTGGTGGTCGATCGTCTCACGAAGATGGCGCACTTTATCCCGATGAGGGGCACTCCCTCAGCCACAGAAACGGCTAAAGTCTTTATCCGAGAAGTGATCTGCCTACACGGCATTACGAAAAACGTGGTATTAGACAGAGGGGTGCAATTCACCTCCCGAGTCTGGAGGTCCCTGTGCTCCATCTTAGGAATCAAGTTGGCCTTCTCGTCAGCCTATCACCCGCAGTCCAATGGTCAAACAGAAAGGACCAACCAGACCCTGGAGCAATATCTCCGATGCTACTCTTCCTACTCCCAAGATGGCTGGGTCTCCTTGTTACCACTAGCCGAGTTCGCCTACAACAATTCCACCCATTCTGCCACCAAGCAGTCTCCGTTTTGGGCGAATCTCGGCTACCATCCCACATTCCTGCCTGTTTCCGTCCCGGAAAGTGCCATCCTGGCCTCACAGGAAATCACCACATTTTTGGAAAAGAACAACAAGATGCTGCAGGAGACCCTTGCGCAGACTCAGGAGTGCAATAAGGAACTTTATGATAGGAAGAGGCGCGGAGAGCTTGACCTCCAGCCTGGCGATCGGGTCTGGTTGGTGACCACTAACCTGCGACTGTCCTGTCCATCCAAGAAGCTGGGACCAAAATTTATTAGACATTTTCCAGGTAAAAAGAGGATTAACAAGGTGGCCTATGAACTCAACCTGCCATCCTCACTCAAGATCCATCCGGTATTCCACGTACACCTCCTAAAGCCAGTGGCCAAAGACCTGTTTCCTGGACGAAGGTCGGCTCCACCTGGACCGGTGGTAATAGATGGGGAGGAGGAGTTTGAGGTGGAATCCATCCTCGATTGCAGAAGAAGAGCTGGAGGAGTACAGTTTCTGGTAAAATGGAGAGGTTATGGCCCTGAGGAAAACTCGTGGAAGCCAGAAAGCAACTTTCATGCCCAGGAAATGGTCAGAACTTTTTGGAGAAACAATCCAGCCAAGTGCGCCCAGATGGGCATCCGGAGGCTGCCCCTTGGGGGGGGCAATGTCAGGAAAAGACTGTTTTCTAGCCTTTCCGCGGTGGTGCACGCACGCGCCGGAAACGGCGCTTGGCGGCTCTGTTTCAGTCAGCAGAGCCTTGTAGCCAGTGCTGTCCGCTCTACAGCGTTCCCTGCACCTGTGACCCCCGGTGACTACTTCTGTGTGACTTCCTGTTCCTGTGACCCCGGCTATTCCTTCGGATCTGTTGATATCTGCCTGCATATGACCCCGGCTTGTCTATGACCACCCGTTTGCCTGCTCCCTCTGTACTTCTGTTGCCAGCACGTTGCCGACCCTGCCTGTACCCGACCATCTGTTTGCCTGATCCCGTTGTACCGCACCGCCTGCCAGTTGCCAACCTGGACTGAACCACTACTCTCCCATCTTGCACGAGCTACCTTGGACTTCTCCTTACCACCCGAAGATTGTCCAGCCTTCGTGCCCCCCTGTGCTCCAGAGCTCCCTGTTCACACTATCAGGGGTTCTCGAACCAGGGCCGCAAGAGAGGTTGCCCCCGCATAAGCCAGACTCTACCACCAGGTACGTGACAGCTTTGCCTGCGGAAGCCCTAAGGTCGAAGGGAAGAACCTGACTGGGGGCAGAGGGTCGAAACGACCCCCCACCGAAACCCGGATGGGAGCAACCCATCAGGCTGAGGAGATTTGTCCTCCGCCTTTTCGGTTTTGCGCTGCCACTGCCGGCACACGGCCCCTGCAGCGACCTTACTGGGGTGGGTCCCTTTTACCCGCCGCGCCCCGGGCGCGAAAGAACCTCTTCTAACCCCAGGTAGGGGGCCCCTGTCTACGGCGAAACTCACGCCTCCGGGGCTCTGGGAGGAAGGTGCACTTACCTCCTGTGAAATCCTTAATGATCTCACCCAGCCGTGGATCGAATAGACGTCCACCCTGAAAGGGAAGGTCTACGAGACCTTTTTTGGAAGCATGGTCACCGGACCAAAAAGCAACCAGAGTACCCGTCTGAGGATACGGCGACACCGCTATCCTGGATAACATAGGCAGTAAATCAACGGCCGCATCACCAAGGTACTTGAAACCTTGGAGCAAAAATTCAGCCCCCTGCGGTGTATCCATTAGGCAGCCGCAGTCCAGAACATTCTGGAGCTCCGCCATACACTCAGACAGATATTGCGCCGCCATGGCGGACATCAAGGTTGGTCGCAGAGCCTGCCCCCAGGAAGAGCGACTTTAACAGTGCCACTGTCTTTTTGTCAGCGGGGTCCTCGAAAGAAGGAACCCCTTCCAGAGGAATGGTCGTCGCCTTATTAAGGCGAGCTATCAGCGGGACCACCGCAGGCGACTTCCGTTTTTTTTTACCAAAAAAACTTTCCTCAGAGGGATAGCGAGCAGCGAACCGTTTTGGCCTTGCTCTCGGAGTGTGGGAGGAAACCGGAGCACCGGGAGGAAACCCACGCAGGCACAGGGAGAACATGCAAACTTCAGGAAGGGAGGTCATGGCTAAGACCTGAGCCAGCAAGCATTTTGCCGTCAGGCGCAAGTGCTATTCACTACACCACTGTGCTGCCGCGAAAAAGAACGCTGGGGACGCTGTCATTCCTGACAATTAAAGTGATCAAGAAAAACTGATCATAGGGGTAAGCCTTGGGGGCCCTATGGGGCCTGGAGGACCCCACCACATGCACAGAAGTCTGCGATTTGTCACCCTGGCAGCGTAGTGCGAATTCCAGCGATAATGGCAGAAAACCGCCGTCCCCTGATCCCTTTCTCTGAGGGACGCTTCTTGGGGGCCTGTTGGGCGACATCCGCCCGGGGAGCATTCACTAAAGACCGCCGCAGCTGGTCCAAAAAAAGTTGCGCAGATGCATCTGAGTCAGCAAGCAAGCAGGTGCAGCAGTATAGTCTGCCATCGTTCTCCCCCCCAAATCCCCCTTAGTAACACACAGATGTATACTAAAAGTTGAGGGCACCCCCACACAGCCGCACACCACTGCCCCACAGTGTCCCGGACGACGTCATCTGTGACGAAACGTACGTCGGGAGGACGCGCTGACGTCACCACCTGTTGTGATTTTGCCGGCTTTCTATCGATACACGCGTATTTTTTACTACTTAAATGTGAGTACCCTGTACTGTTTTATGACCTATTAAAGTGTAAGATTGTACTTCACTATATCGAGTCTTCTTCTTCCTCGGCACGGGCACGAGATATCCATTGCTTTATTTGTGAAATCCGCTCCGATGTGAACGAGCTGCTGACAGGACCTGATTACACCTATTTGAAGCTGATTCCCTGTGAGCGCAGTGGAGCAGGGGGAGACTGTTATCATCTTGTCTTAGGCTTGGCTTCCAGCTGGGTCTGGTAAGCCCCCTCATTATTACGGTGGTGGATTCACATTGTGTGCAGTGCACGGGGTGCTATATTCCAAATGAGAAGTCCTCTATGCCATATTGGGACTGTTATATGGACTAACATTTTCTAGCGCGGCTTTATTTTTAGATTTACTTTCCTTATTTCTAACTGCTGCTTATTATTTTGGACTGTAGCGCAGTTTATTATTTTCTGATACAGGGAGTTGCCATTGTGATTGTTCAAATCCTAGGACTAAGTTACTTTTTCATCAAAATGTTGTTTAATATTGTCTTTATTATGTTTTCTCCGGTATACATTTTACATTTTTAGTATTTGTAATCTAATGTTATCACCAGTCATATGATCGCTTGTGTTGCCGACCTATTCCGCCCCTCCCCCTGTCCGTTTTGATATATACCAGCATGTCCCATCGCATAGCAGTCCTGCCTGAAGAAGAGGCACGGCTCTCCTGTCAGCTGGGCCGATCGCCTAGGAAACGCGTCGCATAGCCTGTGACGTCACCCGCCTGCGCCTGGTTCTATCACTGCCCAAGCCTCGTTTTGGAACTAGCCCGCAATTACCATCTTCACAGCTCCGAACGGCTCCTTCGGCAGTTTATACAGCCTTCAGCTGCACCGTGACTCAGGTGCGATTGTGACGCCGCTCTGGACTTGATTCTCATGCTGTTTTTAACCACCATCCCGTGAGTGTTTTTAATCTTACTGCCCTCATTAAACCTTTTGCATATTGCACTTAGAGGAGCCTCTCTTTCCTTGTTCTTACAGTGTCTGGAGCCTGGTTCCGCTTCCTGGGATGGCTGCCTATTAGAGTTGAGCGAACCTCTGGAAGTTCGGGTTCTGCTGGTCCGTCCGAACTTCGGGATAAAGTCCGGGTCCGGGTCCGGACGGAACACGAACGACCGCACGGACAACGAACCCCATTGAAATCAATGGGGACCCGAACTTTTAGGCACAAAAATGGCTGTAACAAAGTCCTGGAAAGCCCTAGAGGGCTGCAAAAGGAAGTAAAATGGGGGTAAGGGTAGGGCAAGTGCCCTACAAAAAAATGGGGACAGGGAAATAACTTTAAATATTTTTAAAAAAATAAAAACATAAAAAAAGCAAAAATGGAGGTAAATGTGGATCATCTTCAAACTGTGTCTGAAAAGTATTAATTAACGGTAGAAGCCATATAACTGTTCTAAAATCATCTTCAAACTAGGGCAAGTGCCCTACAAATAAACGGGGATAGGGCAAATAAATTAAAATCAAGTAAAAAAACGGGAAGGGGGGTGGATGTGGAGTAGGAGCCTAAAGGTTGACTAGGCCGTGACCGTGGCAGTGTAGGTGGAAGTAGGTGTAGGTGGGGGGAAGGGCAAAAAAATGAACTAAAATTAAATAAACGGGATAGGGGCAAATAAACATCCCGTGAACGGGATCAAACTTCTACTAAAATCTTGTCAATATACCGAAGATGGCAATTAATTATGAAAAGTCTGTGTCAAACTTCTACTAGGTGTAAATGGAGGTAAAAACGAAAAAAATACAAAAATAAAAAAATTTTTATAAATTTCAATAAAGGGACAGGGGTAAAAAAACATCCCGTGAACGGGATGGGAATGGGGGTAAAATGAAGGAAAACGTCGGGAGATCCCGAAAGGTCCTGAAACAATGTCGGTAAAAACACGGATTTTCAAGCCCAGGGGTAACTAAAGTTACCCCAAGCA
>BLSH010284837.1:456971-473890 GCA_018402905.1 Glandirana rugosa
TCGGTCACTCCTCCCTCAACGTCATCAGCTCCGCTCTTTACTGGTCCCTCACCTAATCATCGAAACACCGCAGTAGCCAATTCTTCCCCGCATAGAACCTCTACAACGCCTTTTCTCGCCTCGACTACTGCAACTCCCTCCTCACTGGCTTACCTCTAAATAGTCTATCCCCACTTCAGTCCATTATGAACGCTGCCGCCAGGCTCATCCACCTTAAAAACCGCTCGGCATCTGCTACACCCCTATGTCAATCCCTACATTGGCTGCCACTCAACCAACGTATTCAATTCAAGATCCTAACAATAACTTATAAATCAATTCACAACCTGGCCCCCAGCTACATCACTAACCTGGTCTCAAAATACCAACCAAATCGATCTCTTCGCTCCTCCCAAGACCTCCTGCTCTCTAGCTCCCTTGTCACCTCATCCCATGCTCGCCTCCAGGACTTCTCCAGAGCCTCTCCCATCCTCTGGAATGCCCTACCCCAGTCTGTCCGGCTTTCTCCTAGTTTGTCCACCTCCAGAAGATCCCTGAAAACCTATCTCTTCAGAGAAGCCTATCTGGCTCCCACCTAACAACTGTACTTTTATCTTCTCTATTAGCACATCCCCCACAGTTATTACCACTTGTATCTCTTGACCTTCCCTTTTAGATTGTAAGCTCTAACGAGCAGGGCCCTCTAATTCCTACTGTATTAAGTGTATTGTATTTGTACTGTCTACCTCAAGTTGTAAAGCGCTGCGTAAATTGTTGGCGCTATATAAATCCTGTATAATATAATAATAATAATAATACAGGCCTGGGTCTAAAAACGTGAAACCTGACGCCCTGTCACAGATGTTCCTGGAACCAGGGGACTCTCCTCCACCTGATACAATCTTCCCTGCACGGAATTCCCTGTTGGTCCAAGAGGATCTCTTATCTCGGATCAGGCGATCTGCTGCTGGATCCCCCAACCGAATCCCAGGTTAACCCTTCAAGACGGGCTGTGGTGGTTCGGCGCGAAGATCTTCGTTCCTGAGGAGCAGCGTCTGGCAGTTCTGGAACTGTAAATAAAACAAAGAGCTGCGCTAATAAATCATATAATGCATCAGTCCATATTCTGTCATCAAAGATTGAGGAATAGTGTGTTGCATTCAGATAAATTGGAAGTATTACACCTCAATTCAAATCCACAGATATGTTATTCACCCGAAGTGCCGTAACACTGCAATCTGTGATCCACCACCAATAAGGTAATAGGCTTACCAGACTGATAAACCAAATACGCCTGATATTAATAGGTAGTGACCGGATATCTCCCTTTTCTGAAATTCCTTTATGGCACCATCAGAAGCACGGCTACTCAGACTGAGTTGAATCACCATCCCCTCCAGTCATGACACAACCAGCAGATACAGCGGCCAAGCATGTCAAACAGAGAAGAGGAACCGCATAGCACAATACAGTTTTTTAACTTTTATTTTAAAAGGTTTAAGAATAACTCACATGAGTAGATATGTTACGCGTGTACAGGAAAAACAAGTCGGCAGTAAAAGCATCAGTGACGTCAGCGCGCCCTCCCTAGTTCCGGAACTTTGCCAAGACCACAAACTGGCAGGACACTTCGGTGGTCGCAAGACTGCAGACTTGATGGTCCATTTCCAAGATGGGCCATTTCATTCCTTACCAAGATGGCCCATTTCATTCCCATGAAGGGTACACCCTCGGCAATCCAGATGGCAGAGACTTTGATTAAAGAAATTGTCCGCCTCCATGGCCTACCCACCAACATTGTGTCAGATCGAGGAGTACAATTCAAGTCCAGGGTCTGGAAGGCCCTGTGTTCAACTTTAGGAATTGAATTGGCCTTCTCCTCCACCTACCATCCTCAAACCAACGGTCAGATGAAGAAAACAAACTAGACTCCGGAGCAGTATCTGCGCTGCTACTCGTCGTTTGCCCAGGATGATTGGGTCTCCCTGCTGCTGGTAGCCGAGTTCACATACAACAACTCGGTTCACTCTGCCACCAACCAGTCACCATTCTGGGCGAACCTCGGCTACCACCCCCCCTTCCTTCCCAACGTGGTACCCGAAAGCACTGTGCCTGCCGTACAGGATATCACCAGTTTTCCTGAAGAGAATAACAAACTTCTCCAGGAGACTCTGTCCCGGACACAGGAGCACAACAAACAAGCTTTTGATAGAGGAAGGGGGGGAAGCTGGACCTGCAGCCTGGCGATCAAGTCTGGCTGTCCACCAAGAACTTAAAGCTTACTTGCCCCTCAAGGAAACTAGGACCTAAATTCATGGGGCCCTTCTCAGTCAAGAGAAAAGTCAATAGAGTGGCGTACGAGCTTAACCTTCCCTCCTCGCTCCGAGTACACCCAGTATTCCATGTCAGCCTGCTTAAACCCGTAACAAGGGATCAGTTTCCAGGAAGAAACACGGCTCCATCTGAACCGGTTCTTGTGGATAGAGAGGAGGAGTACGAAATCGAGGCCATCCTCGACTGCAGAAGAAGAGGGGGGCTTCATTCAGTACCTGGTCAAGTGGAAGGGTACGGACCAGAGGAAAGCTCCTGGGAACCTGAAAGGCGCATCCATGCCAAGGAACTTATCCATTCATTTTGGAGAACTCATCCGAATCTGAAGGCCCGGCTGGGCATCCGGAGGCTGCCCCTTGGGGGGGGGGGGCAATGTTAGAAGAAGACCTGTGCCAAAGGACCTGTTATCGTTTTTTTATGCGCGCACCTGTGCGCGTTCGCACGCACCGGAAACGGCCCCAAACGGCTCTATTTAAGCTGAGTGCACCCTGCAGCAAGTGCTGTCTGATCTACTGCGTGTGACCTGTTTTCTGAGAGACCCGTAACCTGTTATCTGTTCCTGTGACCCGGCTTGTCCCGACCTTATCTGATCTCCGCCTGCACTGACCCGTGGCTTGCCTACGACCATCCGATTGCCTGATCCCTCTGTACTTCTGCCGCCAGTCTGTTAACAAACTCTGCTTGAACTTGACCATTCTCTTGTCTGAACCCTTGTACTGCACCGCCAGCCAATTGCCAACCCAACCTACATGACTACGCTTCAGCTGCACGAGTGCTCCAAAGGACTCCCTACCACCACCAGTGACCCAGTCCGACCCTCGTGCCATCCTGCACTCTCGAGCCACCTGTCTGCTCTACCAGGGGTTCCCAAGTCAGGGTAGTAACTGAGGTTGCCTACTGCATAAGTCAGACTCGCCCACCAGGTACGTGACACGCCGGGAGCGCTGCGGCGGATTAATCCACCTAAAGCGGAAAGTGAGAAAATAGTCCACGCTCTGTCCCCCGGCCCCCACTGAACACAGGGAGCCCGGAGAAGATGTCTTTCTAAACAGCTGCACATCGGTCAGAGGAGGATTAGTTTAGCGCTGGACAGGATATGGGAGTCCCTGCCCGCTCACCTTGCTCCCAGCTCCAGAGGAACCACCTGCAGGTGCACCTGCACCTGTAGGTAGAATAACTGCCCAGACCAGGTACTGGGGGGGAGTGGGGACTAACATTGATGGGCACTTTTCAGGCTGCATTAATGGACACTGGTGCAACTGCATTAATGGGCACTGATCAGGCTGTGTTAATGGGCACTGGAGTGGCTGTACTGATGAGCACTGGTGTGGCTGCACTGATGGGCACTGGTGTGGCTGCGCTGATGGGAACTGGTGAGGCTGCATTAATGGGCACTGGTGTATGTGTGCTGATGGGCACTGATCAGGCTGTATTAATGGGCACTGGTAAGGCTACATTAATGGGCACTGGTGTGGCTGCACTGATGGGCACTGATCAGGCTGTATTAATGGGCACTGGTGAGGTTGCATTAAAGGGCACTGGTGTGGCTGCATTAATGGGCACTAGTGTGGCTGCATTAATGGGCACTGGTGAGGCTGCATTAATGGGCACTAGTGTGGCTGCATTAATGGGCACTGGTGAGTCTGCATTAATGGGCACTGATTAGGCTGCATTCATGGGCACTGGTGAGGCTGCAATAATTGGCACTGGTGAGGCTGCATTAATAGGCACTAGTGTGGCTGTATTAATGGGCACTGGTGACGCTGCATTAATGGGCACTGGTGAGGCTGCCTTAATGGGTACTGGTGAGACTGCATTAATGGGCACTGGTGAGGCTGAATTAATGAGCACTGGTGTGGCTGCATTAATGGGCACTGGTGTGGCTGCGCTGATGAGCACTGATGGGCAGTGGTGTAGCTGCATTAATGGGCACTGGTGAGGCTGTGGGCCAATGGCCCGTTAATGACAGCAGAGCAGAAGTGAGCAGGCAGGGACTCCCATACCTTGTCCAGCAATTAACGAATCCTCCACTGACCACTGGGCAGCTGTTTAAAAATAATTCTTCTCCAGGCCCCTGTGTGGAATATTTCCTCACTTTTTGCCGCAGCGCGGATTAATATGCCGCATCGCTCCCAGCGGCTCCAGTGTAGGTGCACTTCGGCGGTTTAATCCGCCAAAAGCTGTAAGTGAGGAAATAGTCTGCGCTCTGTGCCCCAGCCCCCACTGAACACAGGGGGCCCGGAGAAGATTTCTTTCTAAACAGCTACACAGCGGTCAGCGGGGGATTTGTTTATTGCTGGACAGGGTACGGGAGTCCCTGCCTGCTCACCTCTGCTGCCACTAACCGGCCCACTGAGCCATTGGCCCTCTGGGAAACTCAGAAACTCCTGCTAGTCCCGATGGCCAGTACAGGCCTGCCTTGCAGTCAGCTCCAGCCAAGCAAGCAAGGTGACATGCCACTGTACCACTGTACAACTTAGTGACATCCCACTGTACCACCAATATTTCCAGTTACCTTCTCCACAGCCAACCCCCCTTGGATTGTCCATTTATATGTATGTCCATACAAATCAGCTGATATTCTGCAGCCTCACTGGCTGATCAATGGAAATAACCAATGCACGGCTCGATTTTCTATTCTAGCAATCCATAGGGGTACCTTAAACGTGTATGGCTGCATTTTCAATATTTATAAAGAACAGTTTAGTTTATATCATTCTAAGTTTTGGAGAATATTTTTCACTTGCCATGCCCATGCTTAAATGGTGTACCAATTAAAGTAACTTTTCCCACATTTTTTCAGATTTCAATAATGATGATTACATATGTAAATCAGATTTGGAAAAGACACTGAACAAGCTCACTCGAAATGAGCTAACACCAGAAGAAGTGTGTCTGGTATGTGATAAGGTAATAGACGAAGCTGATGTAGACAACGATGGAAAGCTGTCTCTGGAAGATTTCCAACACATGATCATTAGAGCTCCGGACTTTCTCAGGTAACACAAGACACTTTGTAGCATTCATTATAATCAAGACTGCTTGAAGACTCAGGAAAATAAGTCATTAAAGGTTCTAAAGCCTAAACATTTTTTATCTTAATGCGTTCCTTGCATTAAGGTAAAAAATGTTTAGGCATCAGCATCCCCCCTCACCCCCCCTTTTACTTACCTGAGCCCTCATTCAATCCAGCGCTATGCACGTCTGCAGCTCTTCTTTCCCCTCACTTCTGGGTCTCACTGCCTTTGCTGGGGCACCGGGAGCCAATTACCATCAGTGCTGTCAATCAAAGCCAGTGACAAGGGAGTAGGGGGTGGGGCCCAGTTCCGCTGTCTGTGTCAATGGAGACAGCCGCCTGGCTCAGGAGCGAGCATGCACGAGTGCCCCCATGGGAAGCGGCTTTCCATGGGGGCACTGGACAGAAAGGAGGGGACAGAAGGCGGGGGACCTGAGAAGAAGTTTGTGGCCACTCTGTGCAATTCCATTGTACAGGCACAGAGCAGGTAAGTATAAACATGTTTGTTATTTTTTTTTTAAATTACCCTTACAATCGCGTTAAGAGGCTCCTTTGTCAAGTGTTCTTATGAAACTTGACAATTAACATTTTAGCCTGGAGAACACCCTGTTAAAAATGTTAACGTATAACTAAAGGCAAAACTTAATTTTTAGTTTTGGATAAAGTGTAGAGGGACTAGATCATCGGTCAGGTTTTTATTGCTGTCTATGTCCCAGTTAGGGATATTTACTCTCTCTATTTGTTATGTATACTATTATCGCTGAAAGTGAAAGAAAATGCTACATTTTGGGTTTTCCTCATAACAGTAATAGAGGGCAAATTTTCCATTGAGAACACTAGTTCTGGTGACCCTGCTGACAACTATTGTTTTCCTCACATCGGGAGACCTCCTCTCACTTCCTGTTTTGCCAATTGGACATAGATGGCAAAAAAACTGAAAGGGGTTATTTTCATTTTACTTATTTTTCACAACTAGATCAAACAAAACAACTGAAAAACATAAAGCGAATCTGTGCCCAGATCATGCACACTAAAGTATGGATTATGAACAAGCAGGAAAACACTTTTTACAAGCCATTGTTCACCTCTGTATCTATAAGGCTACTTTCACACTGGAGCGGTACCCGCGGTCGCGGTAAAACCCCGCTAGTTTTAGCGGAGTTTTACCAGCGATAGGGCTCCGCTATGCGGGCTGGAGCGCCGCGCTTTTAACCCCCCACAAGGGGTTAAAAGTGCCGGCGCTCAGCGCTAACGAGGCGGTGTGCAGCCGCTTCGGCAGCGCTTGCCATGCATTTCAATGGTAGGGGCGGTAGAGGAGCGGTATATTACTGCTCCCCTCACCGCCCCATAGATGCTGCTTGCAGGACTTTTTGTAACGTCCTGCTAGCGCACCACCCCAGTGTGAAAGCACTCAGGGCTTTCACATTGGGGTGGATTGGGGGGGACTTTTGTGGCGCTTTACAGGCGCTATTTTTAGCTAAATAGCATCTGTAAAATGCTCCAGTGTGAAAGCAGCCTAAGCATTGAAAAGAAATACATTTTCAAAATTCTTAAAAAAGGCACTTTGTTTTTTATGAGTAGATCCTTGGCACTCTGCCAGCCCTCTGCTGGAACCAAACACCAGGAGCTTATAAGCTGTTAGACATTGGCTGAAACCTGACTTCAGACTTCTTGTGATTTTGAGGGTCTTAGAGAATAAAAAAACGTCACATTAAAAAACAGCTAAAGAGAGGAGTTAGGGTTTTTTTAACCACGTGAGTCTCCAGGCCTTTTTCTTCTTAAAAACCTTTGATCCCCACAGCATTTTTTAATTTCGGGGATCGCAGTCCACACATTAAGCCTCTGAAAAGTTGCAGTCCAGCCTAATGTATTATACATCATTTTTTTTTAGGACAGATAGAGCTTTAATTTGGTAGCAGCTTTTTATACATATATTTTTCTTCCTTAGTTTAATGGTAATAAATAGTAAAAATGTGAAAAAACTGAATATCCTGACAAACTCCATGGCAGCCTATGTTTAGGTAGCTCCGCCCTCGCTCATACCCCATATGACCCCCACCCCCATACATTTTAAGGCCATTTCTTTTTCGTCCTCCTCATGGGACCCTTGTTGTTTGGAGTTTTTATTTATATTTTGGAAGCATTAGCAGCCAAGTCTCATGCAGAACAGCTGTGCGGATACATGGATGGAGCATCCTGCTGCGTTCAGCTACAACAGGATGACTCGAGTGCGGATTTAGGCCCAGCCATTGGCGCTCATCTGTGATGCCTTGCTGTCAGTGGGTGGCTGTTAAGTAAGCTCAGCGTGGATACTTGAGCGATTACCATGTCCCCAGCTATCAACGCGGTGGTGTTATGGCACACAAGTGCAGAGGATCGATGCTTGGAGAGTGGGCCCTGCCATCGGGGGCTGTTTGCATTGGCTGAGAGCTCTGCAGGTGGCTATTAATTGTGCCCAGGGTAGATACAGTATCTGTGTTCCTGCCACTGGAATCCAGATCCAAGGCACTTAACCAGATGCTGTGCTGGCTGTTAGGGGGTAACTCCACTTGGGTTAAAAAAATAAACAAATAACCAAAACAACTATCTAAGGCTACATCCACAGCCAGGAAGTTTGCCAGGACCAGGGCCTTTAGGAACCTTTGGCAGCTTGATGCGCTAGATTAGGGTGACCAGATGTCCCCTGTTTCTGGGGACAGTCTCCCGGACTGAGGACACTGTCCCTGGACCAAGTCTGTCCCCGGATTGAATATGAACAGGGGCCCGGGCAATTTCAAAGACAGTCAACGCAGAATTAAAAAATACAATTCTGAATTACACACCCCCGCTCTGCCACTTCTACTAGCTTAGGGGGTGTATTTTTTCATTTTCTGTGCCCCTTTTCTGCTGCGCAGGATTATGTATATATACATGATCCTGCATTTCTGGGTATCGGAGCCGATCAGCGGGTCCAGCGGACTCAATGTCCGCTGGTACCCACCGATCGTTCTCTACACAGGCAGAACAGCTGTCTGCCTATGTAAACAAGGCAGATCACCATTCTGTCAGTAGGGAAGACATTGATTCTGTGTTCCTGCAAAGCAGGGGCAGGGATCTATGCCTTCCCTTAGTAAAATCACCTCCCCCACAGTGAGAAAGAAACACTGGTTAAGCACACTTTTAACCCTTTGATGTTAACCCCTTCCCAGCCAGTGTCATTAGTACAGTGACAGTGCATATTTTTAGCACTGATCGTTGTATTAGTGTCACTGGTTTCCACAAAGTATCAAAAGTGTCACTTAGAGTCCGATTTGACCGCCGCAATATTGCAGTCCCACTATAAGTCACCAATTACCACCATTACTAGTAAAAAAAAATATGTCCCCGGATTTCATTTGAAAAATCTGGTCATCTTAATTTGGGAGTCAGGGAAAAAACATTGTCACCCTATAACAGGAAGTGCCTGAACAAGAAGCAGCTTTAAAAAAACGCAAAATCCTCAAAATAAAATAATTAAGCTGAACGCACACAAATAAAGATCAATAAACACCAAAAGAAAAAAACGCAAATACAAATAATACTGAATGAATTAGAACACACCTACGGTCTCTACACTGGCGATACACTAAGAGATTTTGGAATGAAAATTTGTACAAAAGTCCTTAGGACATTCGATGGCTGGATGAATGTCGATCAAAAGTAGTTCAAAGTTTAGTTTGCTTTTAAGATTGGATTTTGGAATGAATGGAATGACAACCAGATGCACCGTTAGAAATTATTTTGTCCGAGAAGAGTTCTTCATCCCGATTCTTCAAATTTTCTAATCTCTGTGGTCGAAAACAAATGTCAATTTGACCCCTGCGAATGATTAGAAAATCTAAGGAGCGTTTTACAAAGGAGTTTGAAACAAAATTTGACTGGTGTCCGGCCAGCTTTAAGGCTGACACCTGACATATGTGCGCGTGCAAGTGCACTGCCGAAATACTTGTTCATTTTAGTTTCATTTGGTTTTTTTTGGGGTTTTTTTGTTTTTTGGGTCATTCGTTATGATCACAATTCGTAAATTCGTAAATCCGCAAATTGGAAAATCTGAAAATAAGAAAGAAAATCTGAAAATTCTAAATAATAACCACCTAATAACTAACTATTAAATTATAGGTACTGGAATTTCCTTTCAAATTTGGCTATTAGTGAACGTAACGAATACGAATTTACCCAATATAACAAATGCCGCATCTAAACAAATGGAATGGAACAAATTAATAATAAATAAGAAGAAGAAGAATAAAACATTTTTATTATTATTGTTATTTATTATTATTCATTTGTTATGTTCTATTCGTTTGGATACGTCATTCCTTATTTCAAATAAATTTGTATTCATTACATTCACTAACAGCCAAATTTGAAAGGAAATTCCAATACCTATAATTTAATAGTTAGTAATAGTTAAGTTATTATTAGTTATTATTTAAGAATTTCAAATTTCCGGGTTTTCGGATTTTCCAATTTAGAATTTCTTTACGGAATTTATTTACGGATATTCGGAAAAATTTGGTAAATGGATTTTCGTTAATTCAGATATTTATGAATTAACGAATGTGTTGAAATTTGTTAAAAAAACGAATTCAGAACTAAACGAATTGCACATGTCTAGTCACGCGTGCTGTGCAATGCATTCTTAATGGCACTCCAAATGTGGAAGTGTTGCCTATGGACAATGAAGTGTGCAAAAAATGCCTTAAAAATGCGTAAGATTTAAAAAAGGCCATGAGCTACTTTTGCGCATTTGTCAGGTGTAGGGCAGCCCATTGAAATAACGGTCAAAAAAGCATGTGCAAAAACATGCATTCACGTGCAAACCTAGCCTAATAGTAAAGAAAAACAAAAAAGTAAATCGATAATTTTTTTTTTTAAGTAAAGCTTGTATAAGTGAAATGAAGAATTTCCTGGCAGTCTCTGGTTTCAGTAGTCACAGATTTAGGAAGATAATTCACACTGTTGCGGTGAGTTAACGCACACACATTGAAACATGTTACGCCGTGCGCTAACATGCGTTGCATTAAGGAGGCTAATAATTTGCCGCTGACGGGACCAAAAAAAAGCATGCAATATTTCCGGCAGTTCACTGCCACACACTGTCAGCAAAATGAGTCGGGTGGCATTTAGAATGAATCGCACCATGTTGCACCGATGCATGTAGCGTGCGTTGTACGTTACTGCAACGCAATAATATGAAGATCAGGAAAGTCACAGTAATGATTGGTCTGCTCTACTGAGTGTCAGGAATGTGCACAAAATCATGTGCTCTTCCGACTCACCCAGAAGTACGCTGCCATTTTACAATTGTGTGGCGGTGTCATTGTCGATGGCACCTCACGCCGCAGTTTGGTGCTTTGCATTTTTGGAAATTAGTTAGGCTTAGGCTTGGTTGTACGCATTCCCACGCGTTTTCAGCACGTTCCCATGTTATGCGCATACGGCAGCCCTACGCTCAAGAAATGTGGAAAAGTAGTCCCTGATTTTTTTTTCAGAAACACGCTCCAGCCAACGCAATGGTAAAACCGCAAACGGTTTGGAGTACTTTAAAACTCGCACGTTTGCAGATGTGTGCAATCTCCATTAACAATTAATGGCACCACCGCGCATTAATGCTAAAGGGTGCATGTCAAGAAAGTACAGGATTTTACACAGGCAAAGGTGTGAACCTGGCCTCAGGGACTTCTTTTGAGTGTTTCTCACACATAGGGCAGCCCAGTAAATAAAGGCTGCCCTTCCTGCTGCACACGGGAACGCGCTGAAAACATGGGGAAAAAACACACGCTCAGTTGCACCTGTAGGTATGAACCAATCCTAAAGGGAAAAGACCCTTATCCGTACTCTTGTTCTGGGTCAGTTATTCGGGAACAGCTAGGCAACTGTCATTTTGGAAACAACTGCCATTTTTGGAAACAACTGTCATTTTTGGGAACTAACCTTTTTTTAAAACAACTGCCATTTTTGGAAACAACTGCCATTTTGGAAACAACTGTCATTTTTTAAACTGACATTTTTAAAACAACTGACATTTTTGGAAACAACAAATATTTTTGGAAGCAACTGACATTTTTGGAAACAACTGTCATTTTTTTAAACAACTGCCATTTTTTGAAACAGCTGTTATTTTTGGAAACATCTGTCATTTTTGGAAGCAGCTGCCATTTTTGGAAACAGCTGTCATTTTTGGAAATTAACAGTTATTGAAAGAAATGTCATTTTTGAAAACAACTATAATTTTTGGAAACAACTGCCATTTTTGAAAACAGCTAACATTTTTGGAAACAACTGCCATTTTTTGAAACAACTGTTATTTTTGGAAAGAACTGGCATTTTTGTAAACAACTAACATTTTTTGAAACAATTGTCATTTTTGGAAACAATTGCCATTTTTGTTAACTGCCATTTTTGGAAACAACTCTAATTTTTGGAAACAACTGTTATTTTTTGGAAATAACTGAAATTTATTGAAACAACTGTCATTTTTTGAAACAACTGTCATTTTTGGAAACAACTAACGTTTTTGAAAGCAACTGCCATTTTTTGAAACAACCATTATTTTTGCAAACAACTGCCTTTTTTGAAACAACTTTTATTTTTGGAAACAACTAACATTTTTGGAAACAACTGTCACTTTTGAAAACAATTGCCATTTTGTTAACAACTGCCATTTTTGGAAACTGTAATTTTTTTTTGAAGCAACTGTCATTTTGGAAACAACTGCCATTTTTGGAAATAACTGTCATTTTTGGAAATAGCTGACATTTTTGAAACAACTGACATTTTTGGAAACAACATTTTTGGAAACAACTGTCATTTTGGAAACAATTGCCATTTTTGTTAAAACTGCCATTTTTGGATACAACTGTCTTTTTTTTTAAATATTGGATATCAATGGCCGTCATGAAGTCTCATGTGTTTCCATTACAGCTTAGCATTGGTGTCTTCACTACATAGGGAAGGTAGGGCTGAGGAAACAAGCAGGAGCACACATGGGTCACCCAGTGTAAGGTGTTCATGGCGTCACTCACCTTCACTCCTGAAGAGCTGCTGCTGCAGGAGGATGAAGATGCAGGCACACAGAAGATGCTTCATAGTCTCCAGAATAGGTCAGCAGTCCAGTTATGAGGTGAAGAGGAGGATGGAGCACTGAAGAGCTGCGCAATGTGTCCAAGGGACAGGAATGGACTCCGTGAGTAGAGAGATTTTATGAGCTGTATAGAGGAAGGACACGCAGTGACCAGATACACACCGCGCTCCGCTCACCCCCTGGGCAGTAAAACTACTCCAAACCTTGTCCTGGGGGGGGCAATCCTCAGCTGCTTCCAGGGAATCTGTGAATTCATCCATATCAATACAAAGAATCTTGGAGGTATGCTCAGTTTTTCTTTGGCAAACCGAACATATTTGTCATCTGGGACGGATTTTTGTTTTTCGACATCTTTTGACTATTAATGTCAAAATTGTTTTAATAAATAGTGGTGATAGTAAACATATAGTGGACAGAAAAGAAATGGAGACAGTGAAATAAGTTCTGTGTATGATCGATCTATATAGTATAATCATGCTGGTGAAAAATAAACTAAAAAGTCTGTGGAATGCACCTCAATATGTAGGTAGTCATTGTCATGGCTTTTGTAGTTGCTAGTCAGTGGTATTGGTACTCTTTTGGTTGTCTTTCAGTGGTTTTGGTGTCTTCACTTATGTAGTGGTCAGTAGTTTTGGTGCCCCCTTTTTGTTGGTGGTCTGGGTTTGCAGTCTTCTTTAGATGGTGGCCAGTGGTTTTGGTGTCCTCTTTTAGTTTGTGGTGAGTCATTTCAGTTCCACCGTTTTGTTGGTGGCCAGTGGTTTTGGTGTCCTCTTTTAGTTGGTAGTGGGTGATTTCAGTGCCTCCTTTTTGTTGGTGATCAGTGGTTTTGGTGGCCCCTTTTGGATGGTGATGAGTGATTTTGGTGCCCTCTTTTAGTTGTTATTCAGAGGTTTTGCTGTCCCCATTTAGATGGTGATCAGTAGTTTTGGTCCCCACTTTTAGTTGGCTGTCAGTACATTTTGGTGCCCCATTTTGTTGGTGGTTAGTGGTTTTGGTGCCTCCTTTAGATGGTGGTCAGTGGTTTTGATGCCCCCTTTCAAATGTTGGTCAGTAGTTTTTGTGGCCCCTCTTAGTTGGTGGTGTGTTATTTTTGTGCTGATCTGTAGTTTTGGTGCCCCTTTTTTGTTAGTGGTCAGTGGTCTTGGTGGCCCCTTTTAGTTGACAGTGGGTGATTTCAGTGTCTCCTTTTTGTTGGTGGTCAGTGGTTTTGGTGTCGCCATTCAGATGGTGATCAGTAGTTTTGGTCCCCACTTTTAGTTGGCGGCCAGTACATTTTGGTGCTCCTTTTTGTTGGTGGTCAGTGGTTTTAATGTCTCCTTTCAAATGTTGGTCAGTAGCTTTTGTGGCCCCTCTGAGTTTGTGGTAATTGATTTGGTGCTGCCTTTTTGTTGGTGGTCTGTGGTTTTGGTGCCCCATTTTTGTTGGTGGTCAGTGGTCTTGGTGGCCCCTGTTAAATGGCAGTCAGTTGTTTTGGTAGCCCCTTTTTGTTGGTGGTCAGTAGTTTTGTTGCCCCCTTTTAGATGGCAGTGGATAGTTTTGGTGGTGCCCCCTTTTAGTTAGTCATCAGTGGTTTTGGAGCCCCCTTATAGTAGGTGGTCATTGGTTTTGGTGCCTCCTTTTAATTGGTGGTGAGTGTAGCACCCCTCTTTTAGTTGGTGGTCCGTGGTTCTGGTGCCCTATTTTTGATGGTAATCAGTAGTCTTTGTTCTCCCTTTTTTAGACGGTGGTGAGTGGTTTTGGTAACCTCCTTTATTAGATGGCCATAGGTTTATGCCATGTGGCGATGCAAAGCAGTGTGGCTGTGACATGAGTACACCTTCCTGGGCTACTGCCTTTGCAGCATAAGGGTAAGTTTACACTAGCAGTTGGGGGCTGTCAAAAACAAGAGGTCAAGCTCCATTTTTATCAGTTTTCTATGGGTCCTGTTTTTAGGGTAGATTTAGAGATGCATCTAATTTCCCTTTCCTCTGAAGCCCGATCTGCGTTTGGATCATGTTTCAGAGGCTACTGACTGGCGGTGAGCAAGCGATGCCTTTTCGTTGCCTGTTTTACCCCATTTTTGCCAACAAATGAGCTGCAACTGTACGCGGGAGGATTGTGGCGCTTCCCTATTTACTTGAATATGTAGCATACATCGGGCTTGTCATCCACCAATTGATACAAGTTGGGACAGCAAAGTGAAGTATCGTGCCCGAAGCATGTGAGCATTCCCGTCTGCTGTCTACTGCAGCTTAAGGGGGAGGGGCAGTTGGCGGTCAGTAAAAGGAAAAAAAAGTAAATGGTGCGATGTGCTAAACCGCCCCCCACTGGAGCTTCATACCAACAACTGCCTGCACAGTAAAACGCTAGCCGTGCGGCCTCATCTGCACCACCCCTGAGGGCATTACAATGCAGTGGCTGGTGTGCAGCTTGGTCCAGCCTGATTGGTTAATCTCACCGCGGTTCACAACCGCGGTTCTTTTTGAATTCAGTGCTCTTATGCTTGTTTTTAGCTACGCTTGTGAGTATTAATCAATAAACGTTTAGTTTGATTCATTTGCGGGCTTCACTGTGCCCTTTGCATTTTTACTTATGGGATATAACATGGGAATGAGCGAGTGATGTGATCTGTGCTCCCTTGATGTGATGGTGGTTACCTGGATCCAACTCACGCTGAACAGCCAGCGTGCCTGATCACAATAGGAGTCTGCTGTTAATGCGGAGATCTGATGTTAATTTAACCAACACGCTCATTACAGTTACCATCTGGTAAGCAGATTTGATTTAAGCACGGTGGTGTGATGTTTTGTGAACAACACTGAAGTTGGTGTGTGGGCTTCATCTTCTTTTTTGGTTTACCACCTCGTCTGCCTCCTACTACTTCTGATAGCGCTGCACTTGGACTTTATATTATTGTATTTATTGTGATCAACAATATGTGTGCTGGCTGCTTTATTGTATGAATACCTTCAGCGCAGATTTTACTTTTTAAATTTTACGCACATCAGTGCCCATCATTGCCACCTATCAATGCCTATCATTGCCACATATCATTGCTGCCTATCAATGCCCATCACTGCAATATATCAGTGCCGCCTATCAGTGCCCATCACTGCCACATATCAGCACTGCCTATCAGAGCCCATCATTGCCGCCTACCAGTGCCCATCATTCCTGTCTATCAGTGACCATCCTTGCCACATATTAGTGCCGCCTAACAGTGCCCATCATTGCTGCCTATCAGAGCCCATCATTGCCACATATCAGTGCCCATAATTGCTGCAGATCAGTGCCACCTATTAGTGCCCATCATTGCCACCTATCAGCTCATATCAGTGCAGCCTATCAGTGTCCATCATTGCCACATATCAGTGCCCTTCATTGCCGCATCTCAGTGCCCATCATTGCCGCATATCAGTGCCCATCATTGCCGCATATCAGTGCAGTCTATCAGAGCCCATCATTGCTGCATATCAGTGCAGTCTATCAAAGCCCATCATTGCAGCATATCAGTGCCCATCATTGCCGCATATCAGTGCCCATCATTGCCTCATATCAGTGCCCATCATTGCCGCATATCAGTGCAGCCTCATCAGTGCACATCAGTGAACCAAAATTCTTTGGTAAGAATAAAATACAAAATATGCATTGAAAATTTTTTTATCTTCATAACATTTGGTAGTCATATCCCAAAAAATTCTAAGAAGTATCTTTTTTTATCTCATGGACGAAATGTGAGAAATAACATATATATCATACAATCATTCCATAAACACATACCACATACACTACAAATATCATTTGAGGAAAATATGCTTATAAAATAGTTTACCATTTGCCAATAATAAAAAAAAAAATATGTCCCCGGATTTAATTTTAAAAATCTGGTCACCTTACTTTAGATGGGATCTCGTTCAGTCCAGTTTTGAGTAATGGCTCAGCCATAAGTGCAGCCTCTCTAAGGGTTTTTTCCTTAGTCAGGAGGTTTGCCAGGATCTGGGCCTTAGGTTATAAGGGATCCTTGTTGACATTCTGCCTCTTACAGGTAGTATTTATACCCATACTCGGTTGCAATCCAAGGCATCATGTGAGAATAAAATAATTGTTCTCCCCATGTGCAGGACCATTGGGGATAACTGGTTCCGTGCCTTGAAGATTGGGATACTTTGGGCATGCTCCCCATATTTATGATGGACATTCTCCGTCTTACAGTTGTTCCTAGGGAATATTGGATTCCGGGTCTAGGACCGTTTGGAGGACTGATTCCTTTTTTGGGAATCTCTCCGACGTGAATACCGACTCGGTAATGAGTTTTGACCTGACTTGCTCTAGGGTAGATTTCATTCCACTGGTCTAAAAATTTTAATTTAGGCCCCTGTATAAAAAAAAAAATAATAACCGTTTACCATTTGATAAAATATTCGTATAAAAGGAGTTTACTATAAACATCACATACACCATACACAAATACCTTACTAACATACTATATATACAATAAAGAGTGTAAAG
>BLSH010284837.1:487463-505967 GCA_018402905.1 Glandirana rugosa
CCGCGGCCACGTAACTGAAAGAAAAAAAAAAAAAAAAAAGCCGAGGAACCGACAGTGTACTGTCGGTTCATCACTCGGATAACCAGCCGGTAATTTTCGATACCCCCACGCGACTTGTCCGCGTGGTACGTATCGAACTAACCGACGGGGCTCGGAGGCAAGTCACACTAACCTACGCCCCGAGTGACACAGGTGGGGTACATTGCAGAGATCCCCCCCGCACTTACCCCATCCAGCAGGCAGGATTGTTGCAGAGATTCGGCATACGGAGAGCGCACTGAGTCTGCAGAGTTTGGCACACGGAGAGTGGCTGTCCCCCCTCGTCGGTCCCCGGCGGTCATGGTCTCAGTGGGAACGGAAGTCACATCCGCTGCCACAGTGACCCGCCCCCGGCCCCGCATCCAATCACACTGAACGGAGGCTCGGGGCAGCCAATCAAGCTATGCATGGTGCGCCTGTTCAGCGCACCCCCATAGCTTTTAATGGCCGACCAATAGGCTCACTACTTGGCTGTCATGTGACAGCCAAGGAGCCGAAAAAAAAAAAAAAAAAAGAAAGTCAATGCACCGGCGCCTCCTGCAGGGGGGCGGGGCTGACTTTTTTTTTTTTTTCTTCTTCTCTAGCCGGCGGGGAGGCGGCGCCCAAATGCCTCTCATACACCAGCCGCCACTGGTCAAACGGTCCACGGAGTCTGTGTACAGATGTGTTCTATGATCAGACACGAAACCTCCTACAGCACTGAATGCCCATTCCGAAAGCACACTGGATGCAGGGCAGCCCAACAACTCAATAGCATACTGGGCAAGTTCTGGCCAGTGGTCTATTCTCTTGACCCAGTAAGCCAGTGGATCGTCAGCTGGAAAGCTCTCCATCTCTGTTTTGGCCCCGAGGTAATCACCCACCATGTGATGCAGACGCTGCCGATGGGATGTGGAAGCTGACAGGTCTGGGCGGCGAGGACTAAAAAAATTCCGAAATGCCTCACTGAGGTGGTCGCCTTCTCCAACACTCCTCTCTTGACCAACAGAAGACTCAAAAGAAAGTTTTCCACAACACTGTAACCTAATGGAGTCTGGAAAAATGTTCAATAAAATCCTCTTTAACAACTTACCAACCGGGCCCCTTTTTTACCTTTGTTGGTTACTAGCTAAAAACTGTTTTTTTTTTTGCTAGAAAATTACTTAGAACCCCCAAACATTATATATATATATATATATTTCAAACACCCTAGAGAATAAAATGGTGATCGTTGCAATACTTTTTGTCACACGGTATTTGCGCAGCGGTCTTTCAAGCGCGATTTTTTTGGAAATTTGGAAAAATTTCACTTTTTTGAGTTAAACAATAAGACAACAGTAAAGTTAGCCCAATTTTTTTGTATATTGGGAAAGAGGATGTTACGCCGAGTAAATAGATACCATACGTGACACGGTTGAAAATTGCGCACACTCGTGGAATGGCGACAAAGTCCGTTATTTAAAAAGTTCCATATGCGACGCTTTAAAAATTTTTATCAGTTACCAGGTTAGAGGTGCAGAGGAGGTCTTTTACTAAAATTACTGCTCACACTCTGGCGATCGCGGCGATACCTCACATGTGTGGTTTGAACACCGTTTTCATGTGTGGGCGCGACTTACGTATGCGTTTTCTTTGCTGCGCGAGCTCGCAGGGACGGTGGCGCTTTAAATTTTTTTTTTTTTTATTTTATTTATTTATTTTTTTTTAACACTGTTCCTTTAAAAAAAAAAAAATCTGATCACTTTTATTGCTATCACAAGGAATGTAAACATCCCTTGTGATAGTAATATATGGTGACAGGTACACTTTTTGGAGGGACCCCCCATCCCTCCTTTGCACTTCACAGTATTCAGATCGCCAAAAACGGTGATTCTGAATACTGTCATTTTTTTTAAATTGGCGCCGTTAGCCGCCGAGTAAACCGGAAGTGACGTTGTGACGTCGCTTCCGGAATTTGCCGAAGGAGACCCGATCGGAGCCGATTACGGCTTCTATCAGGTCTCCTTCTAGCTGGCGGAGGCGCCGGATTGTCACTCCGGTCTCCCGGTGGGACGGGAGGCCAGGGAAGAGCGGCGGAAGGCAGCGGGAGGGGGGGATGTCCCCTCCCACCCCCTGGGGTAACGACCGAGCAGCTCCCGAGCTGGATTGGTCGTTACCCCTGGATAGCCGACCGCCCGCTCTAAAAAATGACACCAGGATATAGCCATGTCCCGGTAGAGCCGCTCAAAACGGACCGCCGCCTATTTACGGCGCTGGTCGGGAAGTGGTTAACGTGTTCTCAAGAGATTTTATCTTCTGCACTGTCTGTGGGGACGGGATGAGTTCCGAGACCTTCCCCTTATAACGGTGGTCAAGGAGGGTTACCAACCAGTAATGGTCATTCTCCTTTATGCCACGTATTCTTGAGTCCTTTTGCAGGCTTTGAAGCATGAGGTTGCCCATGCGCCTCAAATTTGCAGAGGCTTGAAAAGCAGACTCCTCAGGGTCACTCAAGATGACAGCATCTGGAACTTCCTCCTTCCAGCCACGTACTACTCCCAAGGGTCCTGGGGTTGGAAAGCCATCACTTACAGATTGACGCATATCTTCCTTTTCGTTGAAGCCTGCGAAAGTGCCAGAATCCTCCTCCTCATCCTCCTCCCCGCTCTCCTCCTGTGTGTTCAGTGACATAGGAATGATGGTGTCTGGATAAAGTGGGTCTTGAGAGGAAAGGAAGTCCTCCTCTTCCTCCTGCTGCTCTGCCTCCAGTGCCCTGTCCATAATGCCAAGCAGAGTCTGCTCCAACAGGAACACAACAGGGATTGTGTCACTGATGCATGCACTGTCACAGCTCACCATCCTTGTGGACTCCTCAAATGGTGACAGTACAGTGCATGCATCCTTAACCACTTCATCCCTGGAAAGTTTTACACCCTTCCAGACCTGAGCAGTTTTTGAGCTTCGGCACTGCGTCACTTTAACTGACAATTGCGCGGTCGCGCGACATTGTACCCAAACAAAATTTGCGTCCTTTTTTTCCCACAAATAGAGCTTTCTTTTGGTGGTATTTGATCCCCTCCGTGTCATTTCTGATCGCCGCTATAAACAAAAAAAGAGCGACAATTTTGCAAAAAAAAAATGTTTTTCTTACTTTTTGCTAAAATACAAATCCAAAAAAAAATATATAAAAAAACATTTTTGGCTGATTTATATTCTTCCTCATATTTGTGATAAAAAAAAATCGCAATTGGCATTTATTGATTGGTTTGCGCAAAAGTGGCCGCGTTTACGGATGGTGAGAATTCATTTCTGGGGTTTTTATTTTTTAAAATTTTTTACTAGTAATGGCAGCGATCTGCGATTTTCAGCGGTACTGCGATATTGACATGTCGGATATTTTTTACACTTTTTTGGGACCAATGACATTTATTCAGCGATCAGAAATTTAAATGTCCACTGATTACTGTATAAATGTCATTGGCAGTGAAGGGGTTAACCTGGGGGGGAGAGCTAGGTGTTAACTGTGTTCCCTGGGTGTGTTCTAACTGTGGGAGGGCTGGGCTAACATGGGCATAGGAGATCTAACTGATCCCAGTGACAGGGATCAGTAGATCACCTATGCCTGCACTAACAGAGCGGGGAACCGCCGTGTTTACATCGGCGGTTCCCCACTCTTTGGCTGTGGCCGGAGTGCGGCGGGAGCAGCCTTTTTGCGGCGATTCACGCCCGGTGTCCACACTGCCGCAGTAAATATACTGCGTGTGGTTTGGAACCGGTTAATAATCAGCCATTGGCGTAAGGAAAAAAAGCAGAGGCGACCTGAGCCTGTCGTCATGCCGTACTCACAAAGGTACTCGTTGATGGCCCTCTGCTGCATGTATAGCCGCTGCAGCATTGCTAACGTCGAGTTCCACCTGGTGGGCATGTCACAAATCAGGCGGTTTACGAGCAGGTGGAATTCCCGCCTTATTTCAGCCAACCAAGCATTGGCTGTGTATGACCTCCTGAATTGGCTACAGACTCTTCTGGCCAGCTTCAGCACATCTTGCAACCCTGGGTACCTATTTAGGAAACGCTGCACCACCAAATTGAGTACATATGCCAGACATGGCTCATGTGTCAACTATCCCTGTCTAAGGGCGGACACAAGGTTTGAGCCATCATCACACACCACCATTTCTGGTTGCAGCTGGCGTGGTGTGAACCACCTCTGGGCCGCTCCCTGCAGAGCTGCAAGAATCTCTGGTCCTGCATGGCAGCTTTTAGCCTGACTCATGGAATAGCCCTTTGAACGCTTAGCGGGTACCTGGTGTTCATAGGACAATTCTGCAGAGGAGGGCATGGAGGTGGCAGAGCAGGAGGGGTAGAGCTCACAGGTCTGGCATCATCAACACCAGCTGTATGGAGACGTGGGGGCACAACAAGCTGCAGCACCGAGCCCTGTCCTGCATCCCTGCGAGTTGGAAGCAGCGTTACCCAGTGTGCTGTGAACGAAATATATCATTCCTGCCCATGCTGGACCACGTGTCAGCAGTAAGGTGGATTTTACGGCTGACTGACTTGCACAACAATGCCAGAACATTCCCTTCCACATGATGGTAGAGAGATGGAACGGCCTTACGTGAAAAGTAGTAGTAGCGACTGAGAACCTGCTATTCTGGTACAGCACATTGTGCAAATTAACGGAAGGGAACAGAATCCACCAGGCTGAAAGGCAAAAGTTGGGAGAGCCAACAGCTTTGACAAGCTTGCATTTAGACGCTGGGAATGTGGATGGCAGTCTACAGCTGGTGGTGTGCTACTGGCAGTTGTGCTGCTAGGACCTGGGACACCCTGTGCTATACCATCATCGCTGTCAGTGGAAGCTGCTGAGAGGTAATGACTCAGTATAGCAGGGGCAGACTGAAGTGGGTAAGGAGGAGGAAGAGGCAGGACAGATTTGTGCCCCTTTTGTGTGGCTTTTAGATGCTCTTGCCAATGAGCTGAGTGGTTGGACGTTAAATGCCATTGTGTTTTTGCCACGTTTGATGTGCTTGAGACACAGTTTGCTGCAAAAGGCCCATAAAGCTGAGCTTTGGGGAGTGGGCCAGGAAAAAACAGCTGCAGAATTTGATGGAATAGGGTGTCTGCTCTATACCCTTTCTTGATGTCGGCCTCCTTGGGGTTGTGCCGCCTCACCTTCAGTTTCCTCCTCTGCTCTATCTGGCACCAGTGACCTCATTATCATCATCTCCATCTCCTCCATCATCATTACCACTGGAGACAACTTGGCAATACGCTGTGGCTGGGGGAACATGAATGCCAATTTGTCTACCAATGCTCTCCCCTCTCTCTAGGCTCATGTTCCTGTCATCCTCAACCTCAGAACCAACATCTGAATCCAGTAATGGCTGGGCATCATCAAGGAGCAAGTGGCTGACGCTGTGGTTAAAATAACTCAGCTGACTCCTCCTCCATGGCTGATGTTGGGGCTATGGCAGGAATATATTTGGACAAGGAGGCAGGTTTATCCACTCTGGCAACTGCAGTGGACTGCACACTTGTCTCTGCTTGCGTGACAGAGGATGGTGAGGAAGGTTTAGTAAGCCAGTCCACCACCTCCTCTGCATGCTGGATAGCATGGGCAAACTCACTAAACAGAGGAAATGATGCCCTGCCTGAGGACTGACCACCACGTCCATCTTTGCCTGTGGACACATTTGTTGCTGGCCCCCTTACAGTGCCAAGGGAGCGTCTGCCTCTCCTTCTTGTCCTCCCAGACATTATTGGGAGGGAGGGGCCGGTGCTTATGAGCAAATCTTATGAAGAAGTGTAAATGTGTATGTAGATGCACTTTAATCAATGTGAAGTGGTGTTTGGTGCACTTTAATTTGAGTACTCACACTACACAGACACACTCCACGGATACACTGTAATATACTGCAATATAATGCGCCAAACGTACAGTGACACACAAAACTATATGGCGTTACACTTGCAGTAACGCAGTTAGAACTATATGGCGTTAAACTGGCAATAACGTACTTAGAACTATATGGCATTAAACTGACAGTAACGCACACAGACGTAAATGGCGTTAAACTTGCAGTAAAGCACTTAGAACTATATGACGTTAAACTGGCAGTAACGCACTTAGAACTATATAGCGTTAAATTGGCAGTAACGCACACAGAAGCATATGGCGTTCAACTGGCAGTAACGCACTTAGAACTATATGGCATTAAACTGGCAGTAACAAACTTAGAACTATATGATGTTAAACTGGCAGTAACACAGTTAGAACTATATGGCGTTAAACTGGCAGTAATGCACACAGAAGTAAATGGCGTTAAACTTGCAGTAACGCACTTAGAACTATATGGCATTAAACTGGCAGTAACGCACTTAGAACTATATGGCGTTAAACTGGCAGTAACGCACACAGAAGTAAATGGCATTCAACTGGCATTAACGCACACTGAAGTAAATGCTGTTCAACTGGCAGTAACACAGTTAGAACTATATGGCGTTAAACTGGCAGTAATGCACACAGAAGTAAATGGCGTTAAACTTGCAGTAACGCACTTAGAACTATATGGCATTAAACTGGCAGTAACGCACTTAGAACTATATGGCGTTAAACTGGCAGTAACGCACACAGAAGTAAATGGCGTTCAACTGGCATTAACGCACACTGAAGTAAATGACGTTCAACTGGCAGTAACGCACACAGAAGTAAATGGCATTAAACTTGCAGTAACACAATCGAATAGACGGTGTTCAAACGTCACCACACTGACACTATCTGAACTGTCCCTACTCTAGCTATACACTTATGTAAAGATTACTGACACAGTCTCCCTACACTAAAACTATCTGAGCTGTCCCTACTCTACATATACACTAATGTATGCATGAATGACACGGTCTCACTGCACTACAGTGAAACTATCTCAGCTGTCCCTACTCTAGCTGCACACTATGCAAAGCTGAATGGTCCTCCTCACTACACTCTCCCTAGACTGACACTAAACTAATATTCTACACTGACAATTAAAACAAAATAGCACAGTTTAGCACACTAGCTAACTAATAGCACTGAACAGAGCCCTGTTCTATCTCTCTCCAGCCGAAATCACACTGAAAATGGCTGCCATTGAAAGAATACTTTTATACTGTGGGGTGTTATTGAGCCATGATTGGATAAAGTCATAATGACAGTGTCCAATCATGACTCTGACAGTGCTCTGTGCCCTGATTGGCTGAAGCTTTCACTGCTTTAGCCAATCAGGGCTTGCAATGCATTTTTCAGTGCCGCTTTGCGTTTTGGTCGGTTCGGGGGGCCGAACAAATGGTCAAATGCCCCGTTTGTTTGGCTGTTTGCCGAACAGCCGAACAGCAATAGTTCGGCCCGTACTTATGCTTGGGCCGAACCGTTCACCCATCCCTAATTGCAACAGACACCAGCGCAGAAGGTGGGCTGCAGATGTGAGAGTAATGTAAATTACTGTGGATTGGAGATCTGCAGTCCATCTTCTATGCTGGGCTTAGTTGCAAAGCAATATTTGTGTAAAGTTCTAATTTTGGGTTTCAGTAGTGCTATACACAGCTATACAGTGGATATAATAGCAGTGATGCATTGAAGATTTTCAAAGCAGCAATATATTCAATATATTTCAGTGAAATATGACTGCTGAGTATCTCATGCAATTTCAAAACATATAGTCCCTGCAGGGTCCTCTTTGTTTCAACTACCCCAATTGCAGTCTTTTAGCAAAATTATATAATCAGCATATTCTTTGCCTAATTCAAATGTATTGTTTATAACAGCTGTATTACTAGAAGCGCTCACTGTAGCTCACCTGATCGTTTGGTACTATTTTCTGTGGTAATAACCTTGGGTCCCATGTGGTAATCAAAATTCGCAACAGTACAGTATAGGATAGGTGAATGGGTTAGTGAATGACACGATGTGAAAAGGAAGGAGAGACAAAATGGTAGCTTTGCTTACAGGCACATCATAGTGTAGGTCATTTATCAGTTCTTGTCGGATACAAACTTGCCAAGTGGAATGTCTATCTCTCTCTACCTGCTGCTTTATTTCCTCATGACCAGTTTAGAACAATTTATACTGTATAACTGATACCAAGTTTTTTTTTTTTGTTTTTTTTTTTAGCTTTGCATATTGATTACAACAAATTAATGTCAGGAAAGAGAAATAATTTATTTTACAGATTCATGTCATACAGAATCCCTAGTGTCCCTTATTGTACTAAACAACATGTAGAAATACATAACTTAACTTTCTTACTTGAAATACCTAAATAAATGCAAAATGGTCCTTTAACATCTTTAGGATCACATGAAATGTTTTACATGAGAAATAAATATATAAAATCAGTACAATATTCAAAATATGTAATATTAACAGAATTCCAACACTTTCTACAAAAGTGTAAAACTTTTATACAGCAAGTGAATTAAATGCTAAAAATATAGCATATTATCACTTTTCTTTTTGAACCACTTTGAATAATCCTGGAAATAATAAAAAATGATAAATGGATTCATTATCTAAACGATTTATAACACAACTGCTATAAAAAATATGCATTCTTGGCTTTCCTTTTAAAGCCTAGGATTCGTAAAGTTGCCAAGCCATGAAAAAATAAATTGTAGGAGTACAGTCTACCAAGCTCCCCCAACTAAGTAAAGTCAAGCCATCTGTACCTATGATCACCTGTGCGGGAGGCGGTGGGAGGCTGAACTTCCACTCGGACTGTAAGTGGGAGTGGGTACCAGTCAAAACCAGGTACCTGCACCCCCCCCCCCCCAAAAAAAAGTGCCATATATTAAAGAAATGGGGGGAGGAGGGAAACATTTGGAACATCCCCTTTTGAGTGAAGTTCTGCTTTAAGTAAAGTGTAAAAACATGCTGCTTCTCAGGAAATGCTTCATCCACAGTGTCTGCAGTTTCATAGGTCAGTGATGACCTTGACTGTTTTTAGGAATTTGTAAATACTTGAATGCCTATATAGAATGTGATCATAGTCACAGGTAAAAGCTTGTGAAACAAAATTAGTTTTTTAAATTATGTAATACAACAGTAATTTGCATTATTGCCTCTATTTTTCCTAAATAAGGTTTAGCATTTTTTTCCTCAAAGCCTGTAAATATGACCCATGTTTGCTTTTCGGCCATTCCTGATCTGCATCTCATATGGTACAGAGCACATGGCAATCACTTTTTTGTATCTTTCATATGTGTCTCCTGCACAGCAGGGCTGCATTGTCAGTTTATCAGTTCAGCAAGTTCGATTTAACAAAATCCGGGCGCGAACGGGGCAGGTGGCTTGTACTCCTCTGGCAATTTTGTGTTTTTATTTTTTGGTTGTATTGTTGGCTTTCCATCCTTCTGCCCTGTTTGTCCAAAGCGTTCAAAATTTTCCTTCACACCTCTTAATTTTGTTACCATAACATTTTCCATTTTCCTGAAATCTTGAACTATTTTCCCTTCCGTCTTCAAGGATACAGCTTTGGTCATCCCATTCTGACAAGCGTTCACTGGTTTCACTGGCGCCTGTCCTTGCTCCACTTCTTTTTTAATCTGACAATTTGTGTTAAGAGCTGCAGTGGGGATTGATGACTCCAAACTGTATGACTTTGTCATAGGTGGAATTCTATTTGGTAACACAAAGCCCTGAAAAAGAGAATTAGTACAGTGATGTTAAAATATACACAGTTTAGGGTTCCAATATTGACATTGTTTTTTCTGTATACCGTATCTATGCATGTTTACCATGCAGGCTATGCACTTTACAATCTGTTTGTAAAATCTTCGAAATAATTCACTTTAGATTTACCAAAAACTATATACACCCTAAAAATTAATTCTACTTATATCCATATTAAATCAAATAATACGTGCAGCGCTATAATTCAAGTATTACTGTAATACTTATACTAAAGTGCTAATAATAGTGCAAAATTAATGCATGAATAAACAATATAAAGTGCTAATGATATAACATATACCTTCACAGTATAGCCAATACCTCCCAACATGTGCAAATTAATAATATTATTGAATAAAGTGCAAAATTAGTGCATTCATATATCCACATGTATGGACAAACAATAGTGCAAAAATTAACAAGTCCA
Source organism: Glandirana rugosa (assembly GCA_018402905.1). Taxonomy (NCBI): domain Eukaryota; kingdom Metazoa; phylum Chordata; class Amphibia; order Anura; family Ranidae; genus Glandirana; species Glandirana rugosa. The sequence continues at coordinate 497,600 of BLSH010284837.1, forward strand.
AACAACAGTCTATTAGTAAAAAATATTTAAGCAGCAAAGCAGAATATATTGCATCAACAGCCCATCACTTTTCTCCTTCCACAGGCAAATAAGCATAGGAAAATAGATCCATAGGTGGAAAGCACTGAGAGTAAAGACACCGATTGTGTTTAAGGAATCACATCACACTTGTCAGATTCTTATCCTCCACCAACTATATTGGCCTCTCTCCTCAATATAGTGAAAAGATAGCTTTTTTCCCTCTTTGGGGTATATTATGGCATCCTATGTCCCTCTCAGGCTCAATCACCACTCCTTCCAACCATAGGTTAAACATCCACGTTCCTCTAAACCAATCTCCAGTGCTCCAAATAGGTCATTAAGGCATGGAAAAGAAAAGGACAGGATCTAATGCTCTCCGTTTACATGCTTTTATTCTCGCCCCAAACAATATGAGAAACACTTACAAGAGGTGACACTATAGAGCCGTGCGAGCTGGGGATAGCATGGACTCAATGGCTTCAATGTGATGTGCGAGTGCAGGCTCCTCCCTCTAGACGCGTGTCATCAATGATAGGACTTCTTCAGTAGACCTCTATTGTTTGCCCATACATGTGAATATATGAATGCACTAATTTTGCTCTTTATTCAATAATACTATTACTTTGCACATGTTGGGAGGGATTGGCTATACTGTGAAGGTATAGGTTATATCATTAGCACTTTATATTTTTTATTCATGCATTAATTTTGTACTATTATTAGCATTTAGTATAGGTATTAATACTTGAATTATAGCGCTGCACTTATTATTTGATTTAATATTGATTTGAGTGAAGTGAAATCACTTGTGTGTCAGCAGCTTAGAATTAGTTAATCACACCCTATTTGCGCAGATTGTGTTTGTAATCAACTTATATCCAGTCTAGGTTGCAGCTCATACTAGATGTTGGTACATTTTAAGAAGATTGTACAATCATATAGTAACACGCATTGTCAACTTTAGGAAGCAAATTAAAATAGTTGGCTTTGTTGATACCTCTTTAATTGTTATAGTATACAGATTCTGATGTTGTTAATGGGCTTTCTATTTTACCTTTAGCTTTATTTAATCCATTTGAACCTCACAATGATAAAAGATGATGTTTCTATATCCTCCAGAGTATGGATTTTAATGTTATGTCCTTATCAGGTAGTAGTACTAGTCACATTTAACCACTTGCCGACCGCCGATCGGCAATTGACGGCGGCAAAGTGGCTCTGTAACGCGGATCGCCATCATATGACGGCGGCCACGAGATCGCGCCTAGTGAGCGCGCGCGCCCCGCCGGAGGCGTGCCCGCGCGCTCACTGTGTTCGGGGAGGGCCAGGGAGCGGGTGCGGCGGCTTCGATTGCCGTTGGCTACCCGCGATGGCCCCCCCGGAGTGAAGGAATGGAGGTCCGTGTATGTAAACACGGACCTCCGTTCTGTGAAGGGGGAAGGGCTGTGATCACAGCCTTCCTGTATACGAAGGCTGTGACCACTTCCCTTCCCCAGCCAGGGCAGTCCCCCCACAGTTAGAACACGCCCAGGGAACATAGTTAACCCTTAGAGCGCCCCCTACAGGTTAACCCCTTCACTGCCAATGGCATTTACACAGTAATCAGTGCATTTTTATAGCACTGATCGCTGTATAAATGCCAATGGTCCCAAAAAAGTGTCAAAATGCTCCGACATGTCTGCTGAAATATTGCAATACCGCTAAAAATCGCAGATCGCCGCCATTACTAGTAAAAAATAAATAAAAACCCCAAAAATGAATTCTCATCATCCGTAAACGCGACCACTTTTGCGCAAACCAATCAATAAGCGCCGATTGCGATTTTTTTTATCGCAAATATGAGGAAGAATATAAATCGGCCAAAAACGGTGAAAAAAATGTTTTTTTATATTTTTTTTTTGGATTTGTATTTTAGCAAAAAGTAAGAAATTTTTTTTTTTTTTTCAAAATTGTTGCTCTTCTTTTGTTTATAGCGGCGATCAGAAGTGACGCAGAGGGGATAAAATACCACCAAAAGAAAGCTCTATTTGTGGGAAAAAAAGGATGCAAATTTCGTTTGGGTACAACGTCGCACGACCGCGCAATTGTCAGTTAAAGCGACGCAGCGCCGAATCGCAAAAAGGGCTCCGGTCCTAAAGCTGGAAATCCTTCCGGGGCTGAAGTGGTTAAAGTGGTTGTAACTCTAAAAAAAAAAAAAAAAAAAATTCATCCTGTTGCTTTAAAGCAGGGATCTCCAAACTATGGCCCTCCAGCTGTTGCCAAATTATACGTCCCATGAGGCATTGTAAAACTATGAAATTCACAGACATGACTAGGCATGATGGGAATTGTAATTCCTGAGTAACTGGAGGGCCAAAGTTTGGAGACACCTGCTTTAAAGCATGAATAACAGCACAGTGCGTGTACTATGTCATCTGGCCCTTTGTATCATCTAAAATACCTGGTTGATCCTGCCTGGTGCTGCCCTCCCCTCAGTAAACTGACCACGGGCCGAGCAGTGGTGGCTGGTGCTCTAGGATTTTGGGGGGGTGCAGATTGGCCCCTCCAGGTCCACACTCACCCTACAGCAGAACCCTCCAGCTGGCTGTGATAGCATACTCTGCCATGCTGCATCCCTGGTAGTTGGTGGGTGAAGAGGATGACGTAATGCCTGCAGTCCTGGTGAGCGGAGGGTTGCTCGGTGTTCCATGCCCCGGGGGAGGGAGGCATCATTAGATCACCAGTCGGTGGATGCTCAGCATGCCCCTACATGCTCACCATGCTTCCCCCACTCTACGTCCATCCAGGTGAATTGGAAGTCGTCCCCGCACTCACCGCTCCACATTCCCTTCACACGCCACTCCATGGCACAGTCCCTCTGCAGCTTCCTCAGCTTTTCCTCCCAGCCAACCTGATCTGCCTCCTGTCCTGATTGGCCAGGAGGAGAAGCCAGAAGACAATAGAAAATATTGATTCGCTATTGTCACAAGTGGGTGGGCACTGCACCCCGAGCCCAACCTTTTTCAAGTCAATTAGATCTTCCGGCTTTAATTATGTGCTTGGGGAAAAAAAAGAAACTCATAGAAACCTATGAGTCTGGCGCCCCGCATGCAACTTGCATGCAAACTAGGGGGGCGGCACCCCTGCGCTCCTAATGGATGGGTTGCCCCTGCTGCTGAGCCAATACCATGGTCAGTGTATGTGCCTCTGTCATCCCGCTATCTCTCCACTGTCTCCTCTACCCCTCCCTTCCTGCCTGTCAGCTAGTGACAGTGCCAATCTGCTCCTCGCCGCTCCCCTCTTGCTGTAATCATAACTGTGTGATATTACTACAATCCACTGTGTTACATTAAATTATGTGCCCAGTGTATGTGTTTTTTTAAAAATATGCCACTGTATACCTTATTTCATAGCGCCGCTCTGCGCTCATGTGAACACCCACCTCTCTCTCCTCCCCTCCTCCTGGTTGATGTCAGCGGGGGATTCTCTGCCAATCCCGCTGTAGTTATCAGATCGGGAGAGGAGAGCGGCAAGCAGTCACTTGAGCATTGAGTGGTGCTATGAAATAAGGTATAAAGCGGCATATTTTTTAAAAGCCACATACACTGGGCACATCATTTAATATAAAAGAGGGGATTGTAGCAATATCACACAGTGGCTTTACAACCACTTTAGCTAGCCTTGTTCTGTAGTGATGAAGATGTTTTGACACACCTCCAAGTAGCATCTTTAGTTCTAATGAATGTCAGGAACATACTCCAATATTTATAGTCACATCGGTAACACAGTTACCTTAACCTAAAGCCTGGTACACACTAACAGTTTTTTTTCATTCAACCCAACGGGCTGAACGAAGAAAAAAACTGAGGAGCTCAAGAGGAGCTTGCTGTACTAACTATGCAATGTTAGCACAGTGATCTCCCCGCTTAGCTATTGTGTTCTGACATCGCCAGTACACACCAGTCAGTGCTCACACCCGTTGGCTGCCAGAGCTGAACAGATTCCAATCGGATGCTGGTTTTATACATATATTCACACATATGTAAAAAATTATTCACAAGAAAAATATTATATATTACATTTCTGATAAAAAACATGTTAGTTATGGATCACATTCAGCAACAACCATATCATATTTCTCACATCATATGTATGTATGTTTGAAATACTTACACCATTGTTTAACATCATGGCTTCTGTCGGCAGTTCTGGATAAAGTCTATTTCCTGGCAGATTTGGAGGTAGGTTACATGAAGTACTTGTGCTTTCAGAACTAGTTGCAGGAGCTTGACGCCTCCTGGGTGGTATGGGGGGAAAGGCTGGCTGCACTGTTGCTCCAGAAGCTGCTAGCGAAACAGTCGAAGCCTTTGATGGCATCGGTAATGATGCTGCAAATGTTTTTTTATTTTCAAATAATTCCTCATAGTCTGTAGCTGCACTTGTTTTCTATAATAGAATAGGTTAAAAAAATAAGCTAAATTTACCAATGTTTTACGCCATATAAATATGCTAATTCCTTTGCAAAAAATAATGCCTTAGAATTGCATCTAGCACACTATCTCACATTGGAAGACTGAAACAGGATACAGTATGTAAAAATGACTATGAAGCTTTCTAACACATTGTATGTTGTATGCTGAGACCAGAGAAAGATATGGCTATATAATTGAAATGTTTATCCTTCCTATGTTCAGATCATGACAAAATTAGATTTTATTGGATATGTTTTAAGGCAGCAAGTAGAAAATATTGTTTTTTTTCTCCAAAATTAAATTTTTTTCTGTTTATATCGTGAAAAATAAAAAACCCATTGGTGATCAAATACCATTAAATAAAAGCTCTATTTGGGTGAAAAAAGTTATAAAAATTTCATATGCGTAAGGTATTGCATGACATGACCACCGTTAAAGTAACTCAGTGCTAAATAGCAAAGAATGGTCATGAAGGGGGTAAAACCTTTCCAGAGCTCAAGGTTAAGGCAATCAAATTTAATTGGTTGTTTAGCTATAAACCATTGTATGAAATTATAGAGATTTTAGAAGCTGGTGGATAAGTCACCCACCTGCTTCAAACTAATTTATGGTGCTGCAATCTCTGTACATAAATTCCATCTCCACTCCCCTCCGGTAACCACTGTGAGGGCTCTCTGCCTACTGGAGTTCCCAACTAGATAAGATTCTATAGCAAATAGGGCAGAGCTGGGGACTGCGGCAGAGAGATCATGCCCTTGTGGGTATTGGAAGCCAATCGGTACTTCAGTCCAGCTCCATTCTCCGACAAGTTAAATGTGGGTTTCGGGTGGACAAACCCTTTTATGAGACTTTATTGCTAATCAAAAATCTAATAAGAAGTCCCCTTTAAAAGAACACTATTTATTCTCACCAATCCTTCTCCCATTTCTGGAACCTTTAAAAGCTACAGACAGCTACGAATCAAAAGCTCTGTCCCACACTATAAGCTGTGAATTCTCTCTGTTAAACTTTTAACTAAACAAAAAAGGTTGTGGTGACTTTGAAACATACCTGACCACATGGAAGTGTTAAAATTTCATTATATGGATGCAAAGGAATTTGTGTATGACATTTTACTAGGTCCTCCAATGTCATGTGGACTTTTGTATCACCTGCAATAATACACTGCTGATCCTTCAATATATCAACCATAAAATGTCTGTAGCGATCCCGTGTCCTGCAAAATCAAAGGAAAATTGACTATAAGAGCATATACATGTATAACTGAAACATTTTAAGTTAAATATGTAATTTGATAACCTGAGTAAATTATGTATTGGGAATTGCTTTAGAAATGGTGCATGAATAAAAAGTTCATAGCAACTATTGTTCTTCTTATAAAGATTAGATAGTAGGTTATAGAATGTATCTTTTTATTTCTGGCGAATTGTCACTAGTGGCAGAGTTGCCCATGTAATATCAGCCTTAGTTAATAGATGCTGCTTTATCCCCATTCTCAAAAATAGATTCTATCCCCAGGCCTACCATGCCACTAATGTAACAGCCAAATTCAAAGGAGTCTCTATCTTAATGTTTAGCGTTTAGCGGAATACCATGGAAACTCAGGGACACCCTTAAATATCCCAATGGCCGTTACCTGTTTGTCAAAGGTCTGATTGGGGAAGAGATAATGACATTGGGGACAATTTATGCCCCAAATACCCAGCAAGAGACTTTCATCACCCGTACATTGGAAATTCTCTCAGAATTTTAAAGAAGGCCAGTTGATACTGGGGGGGGGGGGGGATTTCAATGTCCCATTGCTCCCTTTTGTAGATAGCTCCTCTGGCGGTTCCTCTGCTCGCCCTGGCGCACAGAAACGCATTGCACATTCATTATATAGGGCACAACTGGTTGACATATGGAGGCTACAGCATTCCGGTGAACGTGACTACATAATTTACTCCTCCCCCCACAAAACATACTCCAGAATCAACTTTTTCCTGGTCCCTCATAGACAGCTTCAGGCAGTTAGAACCACTTCCACTGGTAATATCACATGGTCAGACCATGCACCGATTACTTTGGTGTATTCCCTATCCGAATTATCCTCGACCAGGACCAAGTTCTGGCAACTAAATGAGAGCCTTTTGCAGACGCCGGAAGTAATGGCAGACATCACCAGGGAGCTGACTCATTACTTCCAGACAAATGACCAAGACAACTGTGATCCGGGGGAAACGGTGATTAGAGGAGTGTTTATTAAACATGGCTCCCGTATCAAAAGGGAACGTAACAGACAGCTGGACTCTCTCCTAGATAAATTACATAATGTAGAATCTCAACTCAAGCATGCTCCTACCCCCGCATCAGAAACTGAACTCCAACTACTGCGCAAACAAATTACTGACCTGCTCCACTACAGAGCTAAGGCAGCATTGCAAATATGCCACAAAGTCAGTTACGAGTCCAGTGACATGTGCGGGAAACTGTTAGCTAAACTTGTGGGAGAACAACTTTCTATTTACATCCCTATAATCAGTACCCCCCAGGGACAGAGGACAGTACTCCCAGACAAATCTCTCAAGCATTTAGCAGCTATTACACCACAATTTATTATCTGCCCGACCAAATGCCACCACTGAGCGAGATAGATGACTATATTGAGCGATCCCTTGAACTCCCCTATTACAATGACAGAACTACAACAAGCGGTGGGTTCCGCAAAACCTCGGCAAGGCCCCGGGACTGGACGGCCGTACCCTACCCTATTACCAAATGCTACTACCGCTCCTGAGTCCCTATATGCGTAAGCTGTATGACGTCATTGGCAATGGTAAACTTTTTCCGAGGGACACGCTAAAGGCACATGTATCAGTTATCACCAAAGATGGGAAAGACCCCACACAATGTAGCAGCTACAGGCCGATCTCGTTGCTCAACGTTGATCTGAAACTCTTTACCAAAATTCTTGCTACCAGACTGGGTGGGGGAGACTATGATTAACTGGATAACCGAAGTATACTCCAATTCAACGGCACAGGTAAAAGCCAATGGTATGCTTTCCGACAATTTCACAATTAAAAATGGTACACGACAGGGCTGCCCTTTGTCACCCCTTCTTTTTGCCCTATCCTTGGAGCCCTTTCTCTGTAAGGTTAGACAGAACCCCGATATCATCGGTCTGATGGTAGGATCCACTCAGCATAAAATATCAGCCTATGCTGATGATTTGTGTTTTATGCTTACTAATCCAGTCATTTCACTTCTCAATCTACTTAGAGAATTCAAAACATATGGGACCCTTGCGAATCTGAAGATCAACTTTTCTAAATCAGAGGTGATGGGAGTGGCAGTCCCACCGAGGCCCCTCTCTACCCTTCAGTCCAGCTTTAATTTCCGCTGGACCTCAACAGCATTAACATATTTAGGTACTCAAATACCCTCTAATATAACACGCACATATGAACTGAACTTTCCGCCGTTATTACATAGAACCTGCTCTCTAATGACACAATGGCACAAGGGTATCCACTCCTGGTTTGGCAGATGTAACCTACTGAAAATGTGTGTTCTCCCAAAGTGCCTGAACTTACTGGTTAAGAGCAAAGGAGTGGGAATCTTTTAGTGAAACAGCTTTGATTTAGACTGCTGGTGTTTGCTGTGTTTGGAGTTTTTGTTTTTTGGGGGTTTTGTTAGTGGACACCGGTTAATTGGTGAGGGGAATTAATCGTCAGATTTCCTTCCTTTCCCTTTTTTTTTCGATAAATTTTTCACTGTCTTTTTCACAATTTTTCGACGTTTCTTTTTTGGGGGTTTTTTGTTTTTGAGGTTTGTGTCGTTTGTGGTCGTCAGATTTAGTTTCGACAAAGTGATTTTCTAAGGGTGAGGAAACGAGAATTGGTCATTCAAGTCCG
>BLSH010284837.1:535144-545440 GCA_018402905.1 Glandirana rugosa
CGACATCTTGCCCCTTGGCGATTACATTTGTGCCGCCAAGAGGCAAGACACTTCACCCTGTACTGTCTAGATGACTAGGGACAGTGACCCTAACATAACAGATCTAACTGATCCCAGTGACAGGGATCAGTAGATCTGTCATGTCCCACTTCACAGAACGGAGAACCGCCGTGTTTACATTAGCGGTTCCCCGTTCTACAGCTCTGACAGGCGATCGTGGGTCAGGAGCGGACATCGAGTCCGCCCGACCCACAGGCACGCCCACGCCGCCGCCTGTGAGTGCGCGCCGGTAGCGTGCAAAGGGGCGGACATCAATGGACGTCCACCCGGCAATTGAGATCTGCGCTGTAGCCGTCTTTCGGCTATAGCGCGGATCTGAAGTTGTTAAAAAGAGTTCAGGCTGATGCACCTAGACCTTCTTCACAACTCCTACAGACACCCTGCTACCACAAGACCAGCACAACATGTGTGCATTGCAAGAAACACATTTGTAGGAGCTACACCTATACGTACTGACCAACTTGGGGACTTAAAAAGGAAGAGATAAAAAAACGGAATAAGAGAAATGTAGATGCATGAATACCTGTGAGTGAGTGATAAATCTTTTGAAATATCTATTACAAGAAAAAAAATAATTTATAAGTTCTGTTTTGTTGACTGGTTTATGATACTACAGTATGTCCTATGTCAGTAGTCTCCAAACTGTGGCTCTTTGCTTGCCTTTATGCAGCCCAACATAATTCCTGCCACTGACACCAATGATGGGGCACTATTCCTTTTACTGACACAAACGATGGGGCACTATTCCTTCTACTGATACCAACAATGGGGCATAATTCCTTCCACTGAAAACAAAAATGGGGCACCATTTCTCCCAATGACACAAACTATTTCTCCCCCTAAAACCAAAGATCTAAAATTGTTTACTCTCACTGGGCACAGTGCAGCCCCCCTAAAGTCTGAAGGACAATAAACTGGCTCTTTCTTTAGAAAGTTTGGAGATCCCTGTCCTATGTGAACCATTCACAAAATACAGGACGTTCTGTGAACAGACAAGGGAAGAGGAGGGGCAGACAAACAACTGGATTTTTTTCCTCTTTTGTATTGTGACCAGAGTGTCAGAAATACAGAGCTGGTGGTATTTTCCAGCACGTGAAAGTACAATTTCTACAGTACACAGCAGGATTTGGGATACATAGCATTAGAGGTAACTCTTTTTTCACACCACAATTCACAAAAACATCTGTGCATCGAGTTTTACTTTTTAATGTGACTTACCTGAGCCATAAACATGATGCAGCAGTTTGATTAGTTTTTATTAGGTCAAATAGCTGTATGTAGGATGACATTGTCAGTTTTTACAAGCTACATACTCTATCCAAGTAGCCACGTCAATTAAAGTTAAACAGTTAAACTGAACAGCAGTTTCACTGCCCTGGAGTATGTGAGTCAAACAATGACAACCTTTATCAAAAAGGTATTCATCTTGATGACAGAATTCCTTTATGTTAAAGATGAACTCTAGTGCACCCTTCCCCTGTATATTAAGAATGGCCATACACCAGTGCTGTCTTAATGCATGGGCACCACTGGGCACTGCCCAGGGGCTCTAGGTGCATGGGGGTCCCATGATAATCTTGCATTATATCATACTTGCCAACTTTCCCAGATTTGCTGGGACAGTCATGCTTTTTACTAAGCTGTCCTGGGGTGGCCCTGGCAGCATCCCCAGAACCTTTACTGTGTGCTCCTGATGCCAGTACTGTGCCCTCCTGACTCCCCCTGTACTCTGCCATGCTGCACCCCTCCCCCACTTTCTGTGCCCTTTTTGTTGATTAACCTTTGATTTATGGCATGTTTTCTTATTGTTTAAAATCAATTTTATTGAAAGTACTAATAAATATATGTTTAATTCTATCAACTATTTTAATTAAATTCTTCAGAGTAGGTGCATAAATTTGAGCAGGCTGGTAGGGGCCCCAGTGCATTACTTTGCCCAGGGGCCCATGATGCTATTAAGAAGGCCCTGCCATACACCCATGACTGGTTCCTGATGAACTGGACAAAATTTGCTTAGTGAGTGGCCCTGTCATCTCCCTGCCACCCAACATCCTTTGAATGAAAAATCAAAGCAGTTGGCAGTCAAATCGAAACTGCATCCAATCTGATGCTCATCAGCATGATTACAACCCATGGTAGGTCCTTATATAAAGATGCACTTGGAGTTTTAAATGTGGCTTCTCAAGGACTCACCAGACATTTAAAGTCTTAGGTCTCATTCACACTGGTCATTTACATCTGTGCCCCTTGCAGGGCCATGTTTTACTGACATGGGGATGTACAGGTGTTGCATTTATCCCTGTGTCAGCAGCACCATTCATGTCTACTGAGACACAGCAGCTGCATGGAATAATCCATGTAGGTGTGGGTACGTGTCCTCGATCTCACCCTGGGTATGTTCAGGGCTGTGCACCCTTACCCACACCTGCACAGATGTCATATTGGGAGCAGCAGCGGTGTCTGTACAGCTGCTATGTCCCAATAAACATGAATTGTACTGTCAACACAGGAAGGCACACAACACCTGGGCATCCTCATGCCAGTAAACCACAGCCCTGCACATGGCATAGATGTACTTGCCCCATGTGAATGAGGCCTTGCCAGGAGCCATAGCTCTATCCTTCAGTGTCAGTTAAAGGCCCCCACCAGCAGAAAAGCCTAATAATTTTTAAAAACAGTTATAGCTGGCCCCTGGCCCTCTCACATTGGATTACCAAAATAGTCAACCACACTTTCTACAGACATTTATTATCATAATCAATGTGATTCAAGTGACACTAAACTTAGTTTTTTTTTTTTTAAATCAATCGTTCCAAAATATCCAGTATACTTCCTCGGCAGACATTTACCTATAGGTAAGCCTATAATAAGGCTTACCTATAGATAGTGTAAATATCTTCTAAACGTGTACCATTAGGAGATATTTACTGTACATGCAGACAGTGACATCACTGGCGCATGCGCTCTGAAAGAACTGCCAAGGGTGCCGTTCCTTTCGAGCCCTGTGCCGTGAATGGCGACTCCCACGTGCATGCGCGAGAGTGACAAAATCACGGCTCTGGCCCCTCACATCGCTGGAACCCACGAACGTGAAAGAAACTCCAGGGAGGATGTCAGCTGCCTCAGCAGTGTGCAGGCGCCGCTGCGGGGGCCTTCGTTATAAGGCAAGTATTTCATAATGAGCTAGTATGCAATACATACAAGCTCATTATGCCTTTGTCCTACAGGTTTTTTTTTTTTTTAAAGAGTTTACAACCTCATTAAAAAGCATGCCAAAGCTATAAGTGCAATTGTCGAGTTGTGAAATAATAAAAGTAACTCTTTTCATCTTGAAAAATGGGTTACTTAACCATTAACGAGCCCCATGGAAAGTTTGTTTTCTTTATATCAAAGCTTAACTCCAGGTAAGCAGCTTCATACAGAGTTAGTTAGTTAGTTTTAGTTTATTTTGAACATGTAGATGTAGCCATGTGCCCCCTCAGGGGTGGCTGGTAGTTGTGGTTCACCTTCTGGCTGCCCTCTATCCCACCATATCTCACAAATCCGGAGTCAACAGGCCGGCACTTGTTTTTAGTTGTTTTATTAGGGGATTAACTTGGATGGGGAAAAAGGGGTGACTGTGGGATGCCCCAAAGAATTGGTTTACGGGACCCTCTATATACATGACTGTATATACACACTCTACTTCCTCCAGCACTTCACTTGCTGACCGTTACTCTTATCACTTCTCTCCAGCACTTCACTTGCTGACCGTTACTCTTCTCACTTCTCTCCAGCACTTCACTTGCTGACCGTTACTCTTCTCACTTCTCTCCAGCACATTACTTGCTAAATGTTACTCTTCTCACTTCTCTCCAGTACTTCACTTAGTTTCCTGGCCCAAAAAGAAATTTATCAGGCCTACACGACTCCTCTTCCTCCGCCAGCGCTAGCACATGGTGAGGCCTGCACTTCAGTCAGCAGGACCTCGGGACCACCCATTACAGGCCAGGGTCAAGGCCCCCTCAAGTGCAGCTTAATACATTGGTGCTAGTCTGGCTTTTGATGGACTACAACTCCCAGCCCATCCCTCTTCCAGACCTCACTGGCCTGCTTTCCTCTGAGTGACACTCCTTCCCCTGACTGGCTCCTGAGACCTCCATAGACTGTCCATTATTCCTCTTCCAGCCTGCTGCAGCCTTATCTTCCAGCTCCCAGGGTTTATCACTTACCAACTTCAGTGGATACTTTTAAGTGTCCTCAGTAGCACCTCTGCTGCTTTCCTACTCCCTTGTGCCGCTCCAGAATCAACTCCACTCCTGGCTGCACCTGAGTCTCCAGGCCTTGAGATCACCCCGCCCCAGATTGGGAGCTCCTTCCCAGGTAGAGGCCTCCACAGCACCTCTGATACATCTAAGGAAGCCTGCCCCCCTTCCAATCCAAACTGTGGATTGGTCAGGGCTCCTTGTCATACATCAGAAAGTGACACTGCCTCATCCACCCCCTTTTCCAGAGCTTTCCAACTCAAAAAGGGAGGAGTATCCAAGGGGTGTTCCTTCCTGCCTCCCTGGACCACTCCCCCACCCAGATCAAAACATTCAGGCCTGCACTTACTGTCAGGCCTGACTAAAACATACAAAATAAAAGAAGTACTGTATTTATCGGTGTATAACACGCATCCTAATTTTAAGAGGGAGGTTTCAGGGAAAAAAAACTTTCCACAGCCCCCTTTACATTACAAAGCCCCCTGCACATTATGAACCCCACTTTACATTGCACAGCCCCCTGCATATTATGAACCCCATTTTACATTGCACAGCCCCCCTGCACTCCCAGGAGACCTCTAGTCTCCTGGGACATCTCCTGGGACAGCACTGCCAGCATAGTCTAAAGTTAGGAAAAAAAAACACTGCCAGCCCCTTTTCTTTTTTTTTTTTTATTTCAATAAGGAGCCCCTTTTCATACACTGCTCCCCCTTGTCACTCTCATTGTAAATCGAAGCGTCTAAATACCTCATTAAGTCCGTTCTTTCATGGACCCGGTCACGCGATTGCTCTCCTTGATGTTTCCTGGATGGTCACATGACCGCTCTCCTCCTCCAATCTAAAGCTACACTTGGAGGAGGACATAGGTGTGCGCAGCCTATTGCATTAGGGTGCATTAGGGTGTGCACCACAAAAGCGCAAACATGAGCGTGTGTGTATATATGTCAGAAGGGCAGAGTACTGTGTCAGTAGGACAGAGATCGGTGTCAGTGGTTTATTTTTATTTTATTATTTTTTTAATTTTGTTTTTTTAATTATTTTTTTACAATATTATATTTTATTATTTTATTTTACAATTTTTTTTAGAAGCCCTGCTGGGGGGCTTTGGTGAAATATCGGGGGACTAAACAGACCCCTGATGTCTCACTTTTGAGACAGAGAAAGAGATTGAGGACAGAAATTCCACAGTCCCTTTCTCTGCAGCCAGGCAGCAGGGGGAATCTGCACAGTACAGGGTGATTAGGGTGTGCCCAGGCACACCTGCCACCCTATGTGCACACTCCTATGGAGGAGGTGTAGGAGGAGCCGGAGAGTGGAGACCAGAAAGCAGAGTTAATTAGGTATTTAGAGGCTTCCATTTACAATGACAGTGGCACAGGAGGAGCAATGTATGAGCAGGGGCTGGCAGTGAGCTTTTTATTAACTTCAGACTATGCTGGCAGTGCTGTCCCATGGCCAGCAGAGGAGCGGAGGCCGGCCTGACACCCTCCCCCCAATGTGTAGAACAACTAGTTACAAGTAAAGACAAAAAAAGAACTATAAACAATAATTTTGTTTACATATCCGAAAAGGAGTGGGTAGAAGTACAAATTTATCTAATCCCATCCCTTCTCCATAAGTAATAATAAACTATTCAATGTCTCATCGTCACAAAGTCATACAATTATTAATAAATTAAATATAATATACTAATTATTAATAATCGAAATACACAATCATACACATATATGCATACATACTGTACATGCATATACACACGCAATAAAAACTAACAATAATACAAAAAATAAAAAATAAATAAATTAATAACAATATTAACGCCCTTCCCGCCCGTGCTATAGCCGAAAGACGGCTACAGCGAGGGCCTGAATTGCAGGACAATGTCCATGGGCATTTCCCCGGGTATGCGCTGTTAGCGCATCCCTGAGGGGACGCGCACCGCGTACTCAGTGGTCACCGAGTTTAAGAGACTCGGCTGATCACAGATCGGAGTAAGGGGCCGGTCCTGGCCCCTTACCACGTGATCAGCTTCAGCCAATGAAACAAAAGACCGGTGATGGGTTTTTTCCCTCGCGATGTCAGCATGAGGTAAAAAAAGAGCTGATCACCGGCTTCTGTCAGAGGGATATTGGTCCCTCGCACAGAGAGCCGCGGGTGGCTTGTCTGTGTCCCCTGCCAATGCCACCTATCATTACCCACCAGTGCCACCTAGCAGTGCCCACAGTGCCACCTACCAGTGCCCATAGTGCCACTTATCAGTGCCCACTACTGCTGCCAATCAATGCTCATCAGTGCCTCATCATCAGTGCCACCAATTAGTGCTGCCCATCAGTGTCACCTACCAGTGCCCATCAGTGCCACCCATCAGTGCCACATATCACTGTCACCTATCAGTGCCACCTATCAGTGCCCTACAGTGCCACCTATCAAGGCCCTTAAGTGCCGCCCATCAGTGCCACCTCTCAGTGGCCGTCAGTGCCGCCTTATTAGTGCTGCCTTATCATTGCCTATCAGTGCAGTCTATTAGCGCCCATAAGTGCAGCCTATTAGTGCCCATCAGTGCAGCCGCATCAGTGCACATTAACGAAACGAAACAAATAAATATTAGTATCATCAGCAAATAACACCATCTTCAATACTTTTGACATCATACATAAATCATTGATATAAAGAATAAACAATTTACGGCCCAACACTGATCCCTGGGGGATGCCAGAAATATTGTCCAAACATGATGAACAATAATCATCCAATCTCACAAACTGCCTCCCGTTAGTCAAATAACTCCTCACCCAGTGTAACACTGTACCCCTAATACCATAACGTTCTAGTTTACTAAATAATGTGTCAAATGCTTTTTTTTAAGTCTATAAATATCCCAATCATATATTTTTTATGGTCTACTGAATTTATAATTTTTTCTATTGAATATATTAATGCCAGTAATATTGCTCTATTTGATCTAAATCCATATTGATCATCCGTGAGTAATTTATTTTTTTTCTATAAATTTGTCCAGCTGGTTATTAAACAGTTTTTCTAAAAGTTTGGAAAATTGTGGTAGTAACGATACAGGCCTATAGTTTGTGAAATGATGTCTGTTCCCTGATTTATATAGAGGTGTGATTTTTGCTTTTTTCATTTGGTTTGGAAATATGCCAGTTTGTAATGACAACTTACAGATATGTGTTAAAGGTTTTGGAATCTCCTCAATCACCCTTTTAACAATGGTCATATCAAGCTGAAATACGTATTTGGGAACCGTTTTACCTACCAAACCATATACAAATGTATTTTGCGATCCAATGCCGTACTGTACAACAATACCCTTGACCATTCCCAGTTTTCTGACTTGACAATAAGGCTTCATGCACACAGGATGTTTTTTGACTGTTTTATAGCAGCTGTTTTTAGCTGCAGATGTTTTTTCCTACAGTCAATAAACTCTCCATCATGTTATCCTATGTGTCCATGCACACATAGGCTGTTATCAACTGTTTTTAGCAGTGACTTTTTTGAGCTGTAAAAAAAACCCAAGAGGGTTCTGACAGACGTTTTTGAGTTGTAAAAACGTTCAAACGCTCGAAAACGTTCAAAAACGCCCAAAAACGTCGATCCCCAATATTTTTGGACGTTTTAGATCAATTGGAAAAAAAAAATGCTGGCCCTTTAAAACCACTAAAAAACGCGAAAAAACAGCGGTAATATATCGCTGTTAAAAGCTGAAAAAAATCACTGATAAGCTACTGACATTTTTTGGACTTTTTTTTTAAGTCCTGTGTGCATGAAGCCTAAAAAGCAGCAACATACTGATGAGGACACCCCTGTGCTCTCTTTCTACTCTCTTCCTGCCAGTAGGTTCATTATCAGAACATGTGCATGATGTAGTACCTGACTTAGCGCTGTTCCCTCCCACGCCTAACCTGGGTGCTGATAAACAAGGGAATTCAAAAAGCTGTCGTAAAACAACGTATGTACTTGCAGTGGGTTTAGAAACACATCTAAAGTTTTTTTGTTTTTTTTTTAACAAATGCATAATTGCATACATGCTGCTTATTTTTCATATCTGCCATAAGTTCACCTTTAAGTCAACCTAGCTGAAAACAGAAGTCATATTTAATCACTAATTTCCATACTCACTAACTATGCAAATAGAATACTGTCTCTGGTCAAGCTAGACCAGTATTAGGGAATGTCTGTGACAGTTGCTGGAAAATATACAGCTGTGAGTCCCTAGACATTTTGTGGACTAACACACCAGTGGTTTCTAATCATTTCTAATGGTTTCTGTCCAATAGCCAAACAGCAAGTGAGAGAAAATCCCTGGAAATTAAGGGGATCCCTTGGGGACCCCCAGGTCACCAGAACTAGTTCCTCATTGGAAGATTTCCCCTCTATTACTTTTCTGGGGACAACCCAAAATTGTCAATTTCAATGGTAATATAAATGGAACAAATAGAGAGGACGGATCTCTCTAACAGGGGCACACACAGCAATAAAAACTGACAGATGTTCTAATCCCTCACCACTACATCCAAAACTATAAAAAAAAAAAGTTTTGCCTTTTGTTATACTTTGTTGCAGGCACTTAACATATTGGCCACAATTCAAAGTGGGCTGCATATGTTATCTTGCCTGTGGTGCATGAAATCAATAACCTCCCTCCCTTCACTATAATAACAAACAAGACACTAGGGATGGGTTTCAGGTTTATGTTAAGCATAGGTTCGAGGCAAACCCAGCCTGTCCTTGGTTCACAGAAACAGCAAATTAATGCAGCTGTTCACAACCATAGTGACTAACTGCAAATATTGCATTTCCTGGTCTTTGTGCTTTGTTCAGGTGGCTTAGAATGGGCAAACATGGGTTGATGGATACATACCATGGGGTGCATTTTCTTAGGTGTCCTGCCTGAGTGCACAGATGTGTGCACCGATAAATCCTTTAAAGGTCTAATATTTGTTCACAATAACTGATTCACTGATTTACTGTCAACACCTTAGCTATTTTTTTTCTTCCAAGAAATGTTGTATTTTCTCCTATTTTTAGATTATAACTTTTTAGCTTGAGGTGATTGGGGCACATCGGGCAGTTGTTGCTAATATTCATTTGAAAGAAAAGAAAATAAGTACAAGAACCTAAACCACTTCATAATATATCACTCACATTCACCATAAACTAAATTTTAGGCATACACTGGTTAGACATATTCTCCCTGAATAAAACTGGCCAGTTTTACACTGCTGTATGTGGTATCTTAATTAGGGTTGTCCCGATACCACTTTTTTAAGACCGAGTACAAGTACCGATACTTTTTTCAAGTACTCGCTGATACCGATTACCGATACTTTTTTTTAATGTCATGTGACAGTGGTACTGATATGCAGCACTGATGGGCAATGATAGGTGGCGCTGATGAGGCGTGGACTGTCAGTAGTTTTTAATTACATTTTTTTTTCACTATTTTATTTTTTACAATTTATTTTTTTATTATTTTCTACAATTTATAGTTTTTTTACAACACCTTCTCTCTTTGGGAGTGGACAATGCCATTGTTTTTTTATTTTATTTTTAAATAATTTTTACAACTTTACTTTAAATTTTTTTTTTTTTGCGTTTTTTTTTTTATCATCCCTGTTGGGGGGGGGCTTTGGTGAGATGTCAGGGGTCTAAACAGACCCCCAACATCTCCCCTTTGAGACAGGGGGAAAGGGGCTGAGGATAGAGATTCCCCAGTCCCTTTCTCAGCTGCACTGAAGATGAATGAAGAGGAGACAGCGGCTCCTCGATATTTAACATCTTTTATTATTTTTTTATTTAACATTTTTTATTTTATCACTTTTTTTTTACATTAATTTTTGATGACTGTCAGGTGCGGAGTAGTCGCGGTGGATAGTAACGGGTAGTCACGACGTATAGTCATGGTGACAGTGTACTGTAATTTTTTTTCATAGCCATTAGCCATAGTCGCTCATGAACTTTTTTCATAGCC
>BLSH010284837.1:549646-552146 GCA_018402905.1 Glandirana rugosa
ATTATTATATATACATTTAAGGAGAAGCAACCAGTATAGAACAAAAATAGTGCTTCTCTACTTAGCAGGAAGCACGGCCAACATATGGAATTAATAGCTGCTTTAATTTACATATATATTATTAGAAAATATGGACAGAAACCAGGTCCTTATAGTTTTCTTTTTTAGACTTTCTATCTTCCTTTTATTTTCACCTGGTGATCTGGCGAGTAAGTCTGCTGTTTTTTAACAGAACAAGCTCTCCTGCAGATGTAGTTAGAGGGTTGAGACAAACCATTTACCGTTGACAGGAGTGTTTACAATGGTTAGTTTTTATTTATTTATGCAAAACCATTATCTCTAAAGAAAAGAAAACTGTTTCTTGTAACTGCTTAAAAACTGTAAACTGTACTTTGGCTTCAATTTGTAAGTGTTGCTAGTACATGCAATACTCCCCTCCAGCTCAAAATGACTATGCTGCTGTCCAAGGGTGCCCCCTGTTCCCATTCATCCAGAGTGGGGGCACTCTAATACAGGAGGTGTGTTACTGGTCAGATCACCAGTTAAAAGCAGAGGTAAAAAAGCCTAAGAAAAAAAAAAAGATGCAGCCACCACATCTAATGATTAGGAAACTACAATAAATTACATATTTGGTTTTGGGTTTAATACTGATTTAATACATCAGTAAATGAATTTTCACCTCTCCCCCTCTGTCCCGCTTTTCCTTTTCCTCCCTCTCTTTTCTTCCCCCTCCCCTTCCCCTCCCTCCCCTTCCCCTCCTTTTCCTTTCCTTGTTCCCATTTGGCAACCCTCCTCATTTGAATATACCTGTAATATATTTACAAAAATCTCCCTCCAGTGCCTATTTAGCCCTAGCATATCCACCCATTATCCATTCCCCATATGGGAGTGTTGGCGACATTGATGTCTTAGTCTTGGCCTATGTGTTGGTCTTCATTGGTAAGCAACAGCATTTCTTTATTTACCAGTTTATCCACTTCATGTCTCTACTATGTACCACTACTTTGATTGGTTGATATTTTTATATCTTGTTATGCTTACTCTAGATTTTATTTAGTATGCTTCCTCCTGAGGATTCCACGAAACATGTAGGCTGCATTCACACAGGGGCGACCTGACTTCAGCACGACTTTGCTAGGTGATTTCAGCACGTCTTGCAACGTGAAATTAATGCCAGGCGACTTTGCCTGTGGCCAATCAGAGCAGGGAGGGAGGGGGTTGCCCTGGATAAATTATTTTCTTTTCACTGTAAAGTCGCTTCCATATAGATGGGGGATCCAACTTAAAGGCGACTTCTATTCAATTCTATGGGCACAAGTCGGATAGAAGTCGTCTATAAGTCGTGCAGGATCCTTTCCTGAAGTCGCTCCGACTTCAGTAGTGTACATGAAGACGGCTCCCATTCATTTCAATGGGATTTCAAATGTCAAGCGACTTGGGACGACTTGAGGGGACTAAAGTCGGAGCGCAAGTCGCCCCTGTGTGAATTGAACACAAATACTGGAATTTAACCTTGTTTGTATGAGTCCTTGTGGTACTGCTGGGCTGGAGTGTGAAAGGAAGAAGCAACACAAGGAGCCAATCAGTTCATGTGCTGACTAGACGAGTGCTAAAGGGATCAGAAAGAAGAGTGACAGAGAGATGAGCTCATCTCTGGGCTGCTTCTCCTTTTCCTACCCAGTCATAGGCTGGGGTGAGTCCTGGGGTTGAATGACACTGGCCTTCAGACTAGCTTTGCCCTCTGAAAAGCGATCAGTATTGGATTGCTTTTCAGAATGCATTTGACAGGCAGAGAGGAGGTGAGTGTGGGCACACTCCCACACTAGCTGTTAGGACCTTCTGTATGTTTGACAGCTGAGGTCCCAGTTGTTGTAGCTGCTATTAGTGCCTCTTTCAGTATTCATTTAAAAAAAAAAATCAGCATCATTGCCTGTTATAATGTAAAAAACCTTCATAAATTGTATTAAGGCCCCTTTCACACATATGGAGGTTCAGGTCCGCCTGTCAGTTTTTCAGGCAGACCTGAACGGATGCTCCATTGTCCTCTATGGAGTGACGGATGTCATTGGTGACATGTCCGCTGACATCCAATCCACTCCGATCCGCTAAATACAGATGGATGGAAACAATATTCTCCATCCGTCTGGCGGATGGGATGAAAGCGGACAGACGGTCCGTGTTCATCCGATCCCCCATAGAGGAGAGCGGAGCTCTGACAGGCCCATCTCTGCACTACTGACCTATCACCCGCCGGCTCAGCGGGATCAATGGATGGATCCCCACTGAGCAGCGGAGCCCGTCAAAACGGGCTCTGTACATGTGTAAGAACCCTTACTGCAACTGTCAGGAGTAGCTAATTAGAATGTACATATTTGTTTTACACAGGAGTTGCTGAAGTAAAATTGAAAACAAATTCAAGTTTAATATTTAAAAAAAAAAGTTTTAATTTCTTAATCAGCCTCTAATGAACCCCTTGTTATGCAAGACTGGCCCTAATTAC
>BLSH010284837.1:557146-563260 GCA_018402905.1 Glandirana rugosa
CATGCAGGGCACTGGACTCGTGGATTCCAATGGGAAGTTTTTTTTTTAGAAGCACATAATTAGAGTCTGCGGTTCTAATTGGCTTCAAAAAAGGTGGGCTCGAGGCGCAGAGCATAGTGCCCCAAGCCCACCCCCTTGTGTGACAATAGCAAATTAATATTCACTATTGTCTTCCTGCTTCTCCTCTCAGCCAATCCCGACTCAGGAAGTGGGTCCTGAGACCCGATTGGCTGAGAGGAGAAGTGATCCTATTGGCCGCCGAGGAGGAGGAGGGAGGAGACGCAGGGGAAGCTGCGCCGCCGTGAAGTCGAGGAAGGAGGAGACACAGAGGCCCGCCGCCCAGAGGAAGCCCACGACCTAGATGGGGTTACTGCGGGGACTGATCGACCGCGCAGGGGGGCTGTGGGAGACCCAACTGACCAAACACTGAGAGTGGAGTGGGGTGGGTTAGTGTTGGATGGATCGCTGCCCCCCAAAAAATATACCACCAGCCGCCACGGATATTTACCAAAAGCATACTGTATGAGGTCAAACCTAAACTATTTCAATTTGTATGCAATCAGACAGGCATTGCACTACATAGTTGAAGGTAAATCTAAAGGAAATAAATAAGAAAATGGTATAATGCATGGCCAGCCAGGCTAACAAAGTGGATAAGCAGTAGAAAACATTTCAACTGCCAAACAAACATTTTTTTCTCCTGGAATAAGCATATGGATACATCTCTTAGGCCTCATACACACGGACGTTTTTTGACGCCGGCGTTTTCTGGCGTTTTTTGCAGCTCTCCATGTTAGTCAATGGCCCCATAAAAACGTTGGCGTTTTTGAGCTGTAGGTGGCGTCGGCGTTAGTGAGCAGAAAGTAGAACCCATGGCCATCGCGTTCTGAGGCTGTAACGTTTTGACGTTTTTTGACGCCGATGCCACAAAACGCCAACAAACGCCAACAAATGCCACCTAATATTGTACCGGCATTTTCCGGCGTTTTTTGACGCCGACGTTTTTAGGTTGAAAAATAGCAGAGGGATGATTTTTTTAAAAAAATGCCTATTGACGCCGACGCTCACTAACGCTCAAAAAACGCCAATGCATAACGCCGAAAAACGTCGACTTTTTTTCCTTGACGTCGGACCCAACGTTTTGTTTATTTTTTTAGATACGCCCGTGTGTATGAGGCCTTAAAATGCAGGCGGTCCCCTAGTTACAAACATCCGACTTACAAATTACTCCTACCTACAAACGGAGGGAGACAACAGGAAGTGAGAGGAAATCTACCCACAGGAAGGGAAATTCACTCCTGTAAGAGTTATTATGGGAAAAAGTGTCTCCACTGAAGCTTTATCAACATGATTTGTTTCCACTACAACCCAAAATTTTCAAAATCCAATTATCATTAGGACAGGAAGTGAGGTGAAATCTTCTGAACAGAACCATAGACAGCAAAATAAACATTACAGGGGTGTTAACCCTTCCCTATGCTATAAAAATAAGCTTAAAAATTTTTTTTTGGCTGAAGCTACACTTAAAAAATGTACCTGTTCCGACTTACAAACAAATTCGACTTATGAACAAACCTACAGTCCCTATCTTATTTGTAACCCGGGGACTGCCTGTATACCCAAAACATTTGTTTAGGTTTTTGGATAAAGTTGGGAAGGATTAGAAAGCCTGTCAGGTTTTACTGACAGGCAGAGGCAGAGGAATACTAGCATTTCTTAACTTTTTAATGTTGGCTGCTTCCCTGGTGCACAATTTCCCTCACTTCCTTTCTAGTGAAAGGTTGTCCAACAAATGGAAATTTGGGGAAAAAACTCTATAATGGAGTCCCAGATAGCAGTAAAACCTGACTGGGGTTCTAAAATTTCCCCAGTCTTTCAAATACTAAAAAAGTTTTGGGTATAGATACACCTTAAGCATAACTAATGTCATGATCCATGTTGCCACACTTATCGATCCTCAATGAATGGAGAACAAAAGGAAGTGAAGTTCATCATATTGAGTATTTCCATGTAACCTCATTTATTAGTTCTAATTCTCAAATTCAGAAACCCTCAGTAACCAGTTGGTATCCATCTTATACTGGTCGTCTGATTATAGCAGGGGGAAATTGTATCTAGTTGCACTTACAAACAGGGCCGGATTAAGAGCATGGGCCTGGTGCTGGGGATTTTAGTGGGCCTTCTTATGAAAATAAATAAAATTAAAAGGCAAACATTTTTTTCTTAAAACAAACTAAATTAACGAGAGAAAGGGGGGTGAGAGAGGGGTTGAGAGAGAGAGGGAGAGAGAGAGAGAGAGAGAGAGAGGGGGGTGTTAGAAAGAGAGGGGGCTGAAAGAGAGGCGATTTACATAACAATAGTGTACACACAGCAGAGCTAAACAGCGTTAATGACTCACTGGCATGGGCCTATTTTGAGGTAGGGGGCCTGGAGCTGCAGCTCCAATAGCCCCTATGTTAATCCGGCCCTGCTTACAAATCAGTACAGTTAATGAAAAAAGCTGAAGGTTAATTGTTATCATATTCAGTACGCCCTAGCAAGCTATTGTCTAAACCTGGTAAAACAGACAAATAGCAGACCATTAAATAAATGGGTACTCAAAGGGACTCTACTGACCATTGTAGACTACTGTGTACTTTTTCTAATCCTGAAATGTTGGAATTGTACTCTATATTCAGATTTTAGGTTTGGTAACACAATTATTGTGTACATCTTTTCAGATCCTCTCACATAGAAACTAAGAAAATACACATTTACCCATTGTGCACATATACCATAATCCCATTAAATTATCTTAAGTACAACATAAAGACAATTAACAGAGTATCTGTTAGCTGCTAGATGAGTGCATTAATATTAGTTTATATTGCCATACGTTTCGAAAAAAATAGATGGATTTTACCTTGCAAGAAGTGTGCGGATAGATCCTGACAGGCGTTTCTCTCTTAGGTGAATGAGCTGGTTTCTATTCTCGTACCTGCCTGACTAGCAGTGCACACCCCTTTCCATTCCTAATGATCATATACTAGACAAACAGGTGGAGCTGGTAGAAAGTTGAGAACTGCTGCAGAGTCACTGGCTGTGCTTCATCAGGAAGAGATAAGGAGTTGAAATTAGAAACACTGTGCTAAGCTAGCGTGCTTCAACGTGCCAATGATGTCAGGTTTTGTGTTGCGTAAGGTGTACAGATGCCTCAAGCTGTATGTAAATAGGTACTCAGTGATCCTGATCTATTATATAATTAAATTTAGAGACAGCTGATGATATGTGGCATAGTACAAGACACTCTGAGCATTCTTTACGCACGCCAGTTGCCAGGACATAGCATGAATGTATGACATATCATTTACAAATAGGGTTCATTTAGGAAAATAATTGAAATAATCATCACAGTTAAATAATTGCAATAATCTTCACAGTTAGGCTCCATTCACACATAGGTGATATGAATCAAGGGTGGAATCACCACAAAAATGTGGGACACATTTGCAATGTCATTATTTGTCAATGGCGCCCTAAACACAATGTGATTGTGGCACGATTGTCAAATGACAAATCGCAGCAAAATCGCACAAACAAAATCACGCAAAGTTTCAGAAATTCCTCTAGGCAACACGCATTTCGCATTTTTGCATGCAACAATTGCGGCAAAATCTCACCACGCTTAAGGTGCCATTGAGAAATAATGGTGTCTTCATAGAGATTCCTCCTTAAAGGGTTAATTTACCTTACCAAAAAAAACGGCAATGCAGATAAGGGACATCTGTAGGTAAAAACACAATGTGCGGCTTTGACCAAAGTTGAATAATGCCCTTATTATAGGTGTAGGCTATTTACGTATCTCCTGAAGCCTGACTGGAATACTCCCAGGACATTTCTAGGGCATCGCTAAGAGAGGCCGAGTTTTACTGGCTTCACCATCACAGGAGTGAGCTCTTTGATTCAAATATGCTCACATGCACATTCTGTCCCCTGATGCAGTAGCTCTGAGCTCATTATTCCTGATTTCACTCCTGTGATGGTGAAGGTGAGCAGTAATGACTAGGCGTCTCTTTGCAATGTCCTAGAAATATTCCATTTGGACTTCATGAGGCACATAAATGGCTTACACCCATAGCATAAATCTTTATTTATATATTTATTTCTTATGAGCCCGGTTAGGGGGCTATGGTGAGATATCAGGGGTCTAAATAGACCCCAGACATCTCCCCTTTGAGACAGGGAAAGGGACTGAGGACACAAATTCCCCAGTTCTTTCCTCTGCAGCCTCAGCTGCACTGAAGATGACTGGACAGGAGACAGAGGCTCCTGTTCATTCATAAACTGAAGCATCGTAAACACAGTTTATGATGCTCAGTTATGAATGGACAGAGACAGTGATCACTGTCTCTGTTCATTCAGAAAAGGAAGGAGCCAGTAAATGACATGTATACCGGCTCCTTCTTCTGTTCTCCATCCTGAGATATCCAGAACAAGGGGGGGACTGGGGAACTGGAGGAGCACACGGAGGCATTCAGCCTGATGGATTTACTGACTTGCCATGAACTACATTTAACCTTGAGATTTACATGCAAGCACAGAATCATTGCACATGCACTTGATTTTTGCACCTTTTGAATTATTTACCTAGGAGATGAGAGTGTGAAGCACTTGTTAAATATACCAGAAGAGAGGACCACAACTGAAACACATTTGCCAGCATTTGGGATTCATAATTGGTCCTGTGTTGGGGTTCTCTTGAGTGCATTTTTTCATTTAAAAGTATGGCTGTGATTTATGGATTACATTTGAATGAGAAAACTTTATTCTCTAAAATATGGTAGATTCTGCCTCATATGCCCTTGTGGAATTTATTATTAAAGTGATAGTAAGGTCAGTTTTTTTTATTTATATCACCATTAAGCCTATAATAAAGTTTACCTGTAGGTACAGTATATGCACCGATTAGGAGATATTTATTTTACTAGCACCCAGCAACGTCACTAGCACATACGCACTGTACTCTCAAAGGACAGCATGTTGTCCACTGAGAAAGCTGTGCCGTGGTCGTGACTGTTGCATGCATGCTCAGAAGTGACATCATTGCGGCTCGGCCACTCCAATGCCTGGAGCCCACGTACCCAGAAGGAAGACAGGGTGTAGATGGAAGCCCTGTCAGCGGTGACTGCACCGCTGGAGGACTTCGTTTTAAAGTAAGTCTTTTATAATGTGCTAAAATGAGATGCATACTAGCACATTATGCTCTTAACATGCAGGGGGAAGATTTTCTTTGTGGTTTACTACTGCTTTACAAAGGAGTGTAACAAGGATTTTTTTTTAGAGAATTTGCTGTTATTGATTTCTGAAATTTATAATATATTGCTGGGGCCCAAGAGTATTTTTATGTGTGTTTTTGCTATATGCTAATCTGTTATTATACAGCACATTATTAAAATCTATATTTTATGATATTTGTGACTATGTTTCCAGATGTCATGTTTACAATACCTTATAATTAGTGTTGAGTGAACCCGGACTGTAACGTTCGGGTCCATACCGAACTTTTGGGTGTCCGGGGCCCGGACATTTCAAAAAACGGGGTTCTGCTATTTTACTCCACGTGTTGAGAAGCTGCAGGGCAGCCAATGAACAAGCGTTTCACTGGTTTGCCCTTAGAAGCCATCACAGCGGGGGGCGTGGCCTGGACATGGCGGAGAACAGACGTGGCTAAGCTGAGCTCCGTCTATCCCTCCAGCTAACTTATCTTACTTGAAGCAGTCATCCTCGTTATGCACTCCACGGACGAAGTTCATTCTATTCAATCGACCTCCCTATCTGCCTCGAGTCGAATCGGTGCAGACAAGAGGCGGTACAGGTCCGGTGCGGGGGGCGACACTACCGAAGATTCCCGTTTGGTCACTTTGCGAACAAGTAACCGACGGGACGTCGAAGAGTTGTGCACCTCATTTTATCGTCTTGGGGCAAAAAACTTTACAGGCCCGGGGCCTGTGGGTTTTCAAGCCATACCTGGGCTTGCAATGTCAGGCCCAAGTGAGTTGTGATTAATATTCCATAACATTTGTACTGTAGACCTTTGTATCAGTGTTTATAGTATTTTATATCTAAAATTATTAC
>BLSH010284837.1:572854-597426 GCA_018402905.1 Glandirana rugosa
CTGCAAACTGCCCCCATCTGTGTCACTGCCTGCAAACTGCCCCACCTGTGTCCTGGCTGCAAACTGCCCACCTGTGTCACTGCCTGCAAACTGCCCCACCTCTGTCCCTGGCTGCAAACTGCCCCACCTGTGTTACTGCCTGCAAACTGCCCTCACCTGTGTCACTGGCTGCAAACTGCCCCACCTGTGTCACTGGCTGCAAACTGCCCCACCTGTGTCCCTGGCTGCAAACTGCCTCACCTGTGTCACTGGCTGCATAACTGCCCCACCTGTGCCACTGGCTGCATAACTGCCCCCACTGTGTTATTGGCTGCAAACTGCCCCCTCCTGTGTTATTGGCTGAAAACTGCCCCACCTGTGTTATTGGCTGCATAACTGCCCCCACCTGTGTTATTGGCTGCATAACTGCCCCCACCTGTGTTATTGGCTGCATAAGTGACCCCACCTGTGATACTGGCTGCAATTTACCCCCTCCTGTGATACTGGCTGCAATTTACCCCCACCTGTGATGCTGAGCTGTATACTGTGTACTGTGATGGTGAGCTGTATACTGTGTCCTGTGATGCTGAGCTGTATACTGTGTCCTGTGAGGCTGGGGCTGTATACTGTGTCCTGTGATGCTGAGCTGTATACTGTGTCCTGTGATGCTGAGCTGTATACTGTGTCCTGTGATTCTGGGGCTGTAAACTGTGTCCTGTGATGCTGATCTGTATACTGTGTCCTGTGATTCTGAGCTGTATACTGTGTCCTGTGATGCTGATCTGTAATACTGTGTCCTGTGATGCTGACCTGTATACTGTGTCCTGTGATGCTGAGCTGTATACTGTGTCCTGTGATGCTGAGCTGTGTACTCCTGACACAATATCTGGAATACAGGGGACGGAGTGGGTGGATTATATAAGGGGCGTGGCTTATTGGAAGTAGGAGGGGTCAAAATGGCGCCCCCTCATCCAAAAACTTCACCAGCTGCCATTGACCATTTCAGTGTTTGCAGGTGACGGTGACACCAAGCTATGCAGTAGAATAACATCCCTGTAGGATGTCTCCAACATACAAGCCGACCTCACTGCACTATTTATTCGGGCGACTATGTGGCAAATGAGGTTTAATGTAGATAAACGTAAAGTTTTGCACTTGGGGGCTAAGAATATGCATGCATCATACATACTAGGGGGGTAAAACTGGGGGAATCCATAGCGGAGAAGGATCTGGGGGTTTTGGTAAATCATAAGCTTAATAATGGCATGCAATGCCAAGCTGCGGTTTCCAAAGTAAGCAAAATCCTTTCTTGTATTAAGAGAGGTATGGACTCCAGAGAGAGAGAGACACATCGTTTTGCCCCTGTACAAATCATTAGTAAGACCTCATCTGGAATATGCAGTTCAGTTTTGGGCACCAATTCTCAAAAAGGATATTGGGGAACTGGAGTGCAGAGAAGGGCAACCAAACTGATAAGAGGCATGGAGGAGCTCATCTATGAGGAAAGATTAGAGGATCTGAATTTATTCTCTGTTGAGAAGAGGAGATTAAGGGGAGATATGATCAACATGTAGAAATACATGAGTGGTCCATATAGTGAACTTGGTGTTGAGTTATTCATTTTAAGGTCATCACAGAGGACAAGGGGGCACTCTTTACGTATAGAGGAAAAAAGATTTCATCTCCAAATACGGAAAGATTTCTTCACAGTTAAGCCTCGTACACACGGTGCGACGGTCGTATGAAAACGGTCGTACAACTGCTTGTTGTATGATCATCCGACCGTTAGTACGCGCGATTAGAACAGCCAACGTGCAACGATCGTACAACAGAAGTTGGATGAGCAGACTAGAAAACTTTGGTTGTACAACAAGCGTTCATACGACTGTTGAACCGTGTGTACAGAGAAGTTGGTCCAACAAGTTGTACCTACAAAACACGCATGCTCCGAAGTCAGGAATGGCCGGAAGTGTCCATTTGTCTAAACCTACGTTCCAATTTCACAATGCATGTTCGTTCGTCTATCGCCAATTGAACTCAAATAGCGAAATGCAGCGCACATTAGCAGCTTTTTCAATGGGATAATAATGAAGATGTATTGCTAGTGGTACTCATGTTACTGAAAGACAGTTGTTCTGTAGTGATAGAAATAGAATTTGCATTATTTTGAATCTCTTTTATTCTATTTAACATTTCCCCAATATCATTATCTCTGAAATGTAATTCCAAAAATGTAAAGTATTATTTTTCCTTTGCTAATTGTTCTAACTTTTCTTTGTACTGTAACTGCCTACTTCAAACATGTCATTTGAATCAAAAAACATAGGCAAGTGTTGTTATTTTCATTATTCTTTATTTTCCAGCATAAAGAACATAAATTCAATTAGAAATGCAACTTTTCTACAAATAAAATAGAACATATAAAGTGCTTGTTCTGATCAAAATGTGTTAAAAAAACAAACTAAAAGAGTAAAAACAAAAATACAGAAAAATAAATAAATACATCAATGGGGGTATTGACCATAATCCCCAGACCATGGCTGTTGGTGGGGGCCATGGGGAACAAATTGCCACTGGCCAGCATGCTGGTGTGGTGGTTGGGATGGGTGGTGAGATGGTGTAGGTGGTGGAGGTGGAGGCACATTCTCATGGAGCTCTGTGTAGTCCGTAATGAGCCCCCTCTCCCCCTTGAAGAGCACTTGGGTCATCAGCTCCTTAGACCTGCTCTGCTGGTAGGGAGTCATTTTTTTTAGTTTAGCTGCTGCATAGGCAGCAAATGACTCCTCCTGGTCTAGATCCCCCTGGAGGATGGCTGTGGCCTGCTGGAAAAATGAGGAAGCACTCTCATCTACATGATCGGGTTTTCTCTTCCTTTTAAGACCAACATGTAGGGGAGGGATTTGCGATTCACAAACCAGGGAAGAGCCAGCTGCCTCCTCCTCAGTCACCGTCTCTGTGACACTTTCCTGTGTATAAAAAAGTGACATTATTAGAATATCTTTGTTTGTGTGGGTCATCAATCCAAACAAATTTACATTTCCCGACTGTTGCTAATTGAATAATTAGAAATACAAAACACTAGCATTCTGGCACCAGCATTTGGACCTATCCTTAACCACTTGCCGACCGGCGTCTGACGGCGACAAAGTGGCTGAATATCATACACTGAGATCCCGCACTGTGAGCATGCGTGCACCGCTGGAGGCGTGCTCGCGCACTCACTGTGTTCCAGGTGGGCCAGGGAGCGGGTAGGGCGGACTCGATCACCGCCGGCTACCTGCGATGGCTCCCTCCCCCCCACAGTGAAAGAACGGAGGTCCGTGCATGTAAACACAGATCTCTGTTTTGACAGAGGGGGAAGGGCTGTGATCACAGGCTTCCTGTATATGGAAGCCGTGATCACTCCCCACCCCCATGCTAGCCCATCCCACATACAGTTAGAACACACCCAGGGAAAACAGTTAACCCTTAGAGCGCCCCCTCCAGGTTAACCCCTTCACTGCCAATGACATTTACACAGTAATCAGTGCATTTTTATAGCACTGATCACTGTATAAGTGTCAATGGTCCCAAAAAAGTGTCAAAATGGTCCGACATGTCCACTGCAATATCGCAGTACCGCTAAAAATCACAGATCACCGCCATTACTAGTAAAAAATAAATTCTCCTCATCCGTAAACGCAACAACTTTTGCGCAAACCAATCAATAAACGCCGATTGCGATTTTTTTTTTACCAAAAATATGAGGAAGAATACAACTCGGCCAAAACCTATGAAAAAAAAATGTTTATTTTTTTTTTGGATTTGTATTTCAAAAAGTAAGAAATGTGGGTTTTTTTGCAAAATTGTGACTCTTCTTTTGTTTATAGCGGTGATCAGAAATGACGCAGAGGGGATCAAATACCACCAAAAGAAAGCTCTATTTGTGGGAAAAAAAGGACGCAAATTTTGTTTGGGTACAACGTCGCATGACCGCGCAATTCTCAGTTAAAGCGATGCAGTGCCGAATTGCAAAAAGTGCTCTGTTCCTAAAGTGTGAAATTCTCCCGGGGCTGAAGTGGTTAAAATTAATTTAGGCCACAACTGTGTTTGGATATTGAAACAAATGTGTTAAGGCTCAAATATTTTGCCAATAAGGTTTAGCTATTATCATTGTATTTTATCTTTACAATATGTTCAACAACACTATACATGGGTCAAGATGGCCTCCTCCACATCTTCATCCTCAGATCTAGGAGCCGTGGCCTCAGCAGAGGTAGAGGGCAGGGTGGATAGAGATGGCCTGGCCTCAGATGGGTTTCTCAGAAACTGCAGGCTCTCAAAGTACCACAGCTTAGGCACATATATGTCAGATGCTGCAGCTCCTGACCTCTGGGATTCTTGAATTTTTTTT
This sequence comes from Glandirana rugosa, assembly GCA_018402905.1. Taxonomy (NCBI): domain Eukaryota; kingdom Metazoa; phylum Chordata; class Amphibia; order Anura; family Ranidae; genus Glandirana; species Glandirana rugosa. The sequence continues at coordinate 577,227 of BLSH010284837.1, forward strand.
TACCTCCCTCCCTGCACAGCTCTGCCAGTTGTTCACAAGCTGCCCGCCTTCGGACCTGGTTAAAATACTCCTTGGTCTTGATGTTCCAAAGACATGGGAGTTGATGGTATAAGTCAATAAATTGGGGTAGGAACTCGTGTGAAAAAAAATTATCACTCATTATGCCTGCAAGACACAAGACAAAGCATAATGCAACTTTGTCTGGCATTCCCCTAAGCTGGACCCAATCTAGGCCTCAATCCAAGCAGTATAGCCCATTCATCCCCATCTAGGCCTCAATCCAAGCAGTATAGCCCATTCCTCCCCATCTAGGCCTCAATCCAAGCAGTATAGGCCACTACCCACCTATGCCATAAGTTCCAGTTGAACCTTCATTATCACAAATGAGTATTTTCCAAACGTTCATTCTCCATGCAACGCTCCTACCTACGACTGTTTTATCAAACGTGCGTTCGGCCTTTATACACTGCGCATGCGTGCAACTCCGCTCTCGCTGGGCGCGAATGGCTCTCCTATCCTCTGATAACAACTCCACGGAACCGGGGAACGATCGGAAGGAAAGATGGCAGATTCTCGAAGCAGCAGCCAGTCCAGCGGTGCTGGATCACATTGAAAAGTCAAAGCCCCCCATGACCAAGGCTAAGATGGTGGACATGGTGGCCATTATGGAAGGGCACGATTATGACTGCTTGAAGGAGAAGTATGAAAGGCCTAACAGCCATAATGATTACATATTAGAGCGGGTCATAAATCGGCTGTCCAGAAAACACGGTGTGCAGCGGTCCAAAGATCAGCTCCAAAAACGTTGGTCGGACCTGAAACACCGTGAGCAAGGTCAGCTGCACCAGATCCATCCAGTCCTTGAAAAAAGTATATAAATATATAAAAGCATATATGAAGAATAGAATTTGATACTGTTTTTAGACATTCCTTTAGCTTTTGCACTTATATAATTTTTTTATTTTTCAACAGGGAAACAGAAAAAACAAGTGGCCCACACCCGCAAGGGACGAAGGGAGTCCCCCACCCCTGACCCGTCAGCTGAGGCGGAATCCAGACCACCTTCATGCCCAGAACGTAAGTGCAAAATCAGAAAAATATGAATTAAGCCACAGACAGGGGTGCTGCTAGGTGGGCAAAAGGGCGGGGGATTCAGGCCTAAATTAAAGGATAAGTGTCACTTTGCTGGCTGCTGACTGATTCATCAGTGCCTATTAATACAGCTTTGCTAGTGCAGACATGGGGAGAGGAGAGCCCCCAGTGCTCGTAGTCACACAAATGCTTATGATGGATATCAGACATCCCACATCCCATAGGAGCGAAGGGGCAGCTGTAGGAGTTTACCAATGTTGGCACTTGTCAAGTCTTTGGCCTGTGGAAACTGGTATTATCTTCCCTTTGTTTTTGTTTTTTTGGCAGAAAATCCTCCAGAGTCCCCCGAACCCCAGGCGACCAGTCCGCCTGAATTGGTCATCCCAGCCCAAGTCCAAGGTTCGTCAACTAGAAAAATGTATGTGTTGAACCAGTTGTGACTTTGGGATGCTTAATGAATGTTGTATTTTTCTTTTTTTAGAGGAAATGGAATCCCAACAGCTCCCCCAACATGAGCCTGATTTGGAAATTGAAGAAGCTGTGGGTGAGCTTGTAGTTTGCCCTTGTAAGTATTGTTCTAATATTGCTTCTTGTATATTGACATGTCAAGTGTTACATTCTGTTAAGTAAACACCTAGTCCACACATTAGTACAGTAGGTAGTGCTTTCACATTAGAATGGCTAAGAAAGAGGTGTAGGTAGCTGTATGTGTCGCTAGGTAGCCTAGTTTTGGAGACCCAGACACCAGGCAAAGCATTACAGAGTAAGGTCAGTGTTTTCATTCAAACTAGTGTAGGTGTTTTAAGGGCAAGCAGGTCACACCCAAGAATCCACTGGGTGGGTAAGTATTTAATGAGGTTTAAAATTTATTTGGCCCCAAATCACTATGTTGCCCTCAGCCACTTGACCATCATTGCCCTAATACATGTTCCTCTTCTTACCAGGTCACGAGGTGCCCCATTACACCGTGGGCAGATTACGCCAAGAAGTGCTGTTCAGAGCTGGAGGACATCCAAAAGGCAGCTAAAGATTTACAAAGGCGATTGACGGATGTTGGGGACATGCTAGGGAAATTTTAAGTTTTGTTGGACTTGGGCTGTTTTTTTGGGGACCCAGTCTTTATTTTTTACCCTCTTTGTTTGGGGGAATTGTTCAATGTTTTTACAATGGCCTAATGAAAAAGTGTGTAAACATGTGCTCTATCCCATCAGGGGTTATCAAGGGTCATGTTTCTGGGGTGCAACCCTCCTTCCTTCAAACTCAAGTTTCTTGGAAAAAGAGGTGTTGCATCAGTGAAACGCGTGAGTTGATCCCATCAGGGGTTCTGAGCTGACACATTTCAGGGGTGCCCCCCTTTATCAAAACTCGAGTAGCTTCAAAAAATCATCGAGTAGCGGAGGTGAACTTACTTTGAGGGATCTTAAAGGGACGAGCTCGCAGCTCGTGGAGAAATGCTGGTTAATTAATTGCAAATGTGAGTGTTTTTTATATTTATTTAATAAATCACTTTTTAAACTCTACTACACTATGGAGTCTGTTCAAAACCTTCTTTCCACATATGCTGAGAATTGAAGTGTTGTGTACACACGTAGAGGAATTGAGAACAATATAGGAGGAAAGGAGGGCTCGTTCTGGGAGAAGTGAGAGACCCCTGATGGAGAAACATCGAAACCACACCATCCCAAGCAAAGATACCTTTACGTGCTATAGCCCTAGCACACTCAGGTGAGAGGCTAGAGCACTTAAAGGAGCACAGAGTTGATCACAGTCACTAATGTGTTTATATACATCACCTTAAAATTATCACTGGAATTTGGTGGCAGAATACCAGAGCGAAGAAGTTTTTTTTGGCAATATTTTGAAGCAACATTAAGACGGCACTTTTTTGGACGCACTGTTTGCACATTTATATGTTAATGGACATATGTTAAGTTCTAATGGTGTCCAGCCTTGAGACACAAAATTGTTTTTTTATTTATGGAAATTTTTATACAAATGTATTTTGAGCACTAGCACATGTATGAAGAATTTGTTTGGTGTCCAGCCTTGAGACACGCATTTATTTCTTTACAACACTATTGTCCTTTATGCACGGTTAAACCCTTTCACATTCATATGAATTACTTTTTATGCTTTAAGTTATCATTTATTATTACGTGACAAGCGCTGAACAACCCCTCTTTTCAATTTTACCACTATAGTACGGATAACTATATTTGTGATAGCTGCTGTCACACCATTTCAGTTCCCTTTAAGCAAATTAGTGAGCGCGAAAGTAATACACTCTATTTAATAAAGTAAATCCTTGCCATCCAGGCTCTAACTGAACATTTCAGCATACCTCTCTAAGCAGTGCTGGGCTTGTCCCAGACAAACACCCACAAAACCAAGTTAGTGCAAATCTTTCTTTTTAGTCCACAGCACAAAGCTCCTTGTGTCAGCTCTCTCAGTTGAACGTTCTCAAAAGTCCCAGGGTAGAGCAAATCCTTGCTCTCTTCCTGGTCATTTAAACACCACCTGAGAGTGGACTCCAGTGGACCCAAAACTCTGGTCCAGAACCAGCCCTGCTATGGTGGCTGTGAAAACCCAGGCCGGACTCCGCTTTAGTCCAATCCAAGTGAACGTATGCGAGGTGACAGATAGCGTCCGTCTATCATAACATAACATCACATAACCCTCTGCTCAAGCCCCTGCGGTTGAGCAACTGTCCCAACCATACTGTGGACCCGGGAAAGGGCATCTGCATTGTTTTGGAGCTTTCCCGCCCTATGCTCCACTGTGAACTTGAATGACTGTAAAGCCAAGAACCCCCTTGTCACAGGACAATTTTTTTCCCTGTTGTTACACATCCACTTCAGGGGGGCATGGTCGGCGACTAGTTTAAACCATCTTCCCAACAGATAGTACCTTAGGGCCTCTAAGGCCCATTTGATGGCTAAGCACTCCTTTTCAGCAATGACTTAATTTTTCTCATGCCTGTTCAGCTTTCTGCCCAGGTATACGACCGGGTGTTCCTTACTCTCTCTGATCTGGGACAGTACGGCCCCTAGTCCCACATCAGAGGCGTCTGTCTGCACGGCAAATTCCTTTGAGAAGTCCGGGGTGACGAGCACCGGTTGTGCACAAAGGGCTTGCTTCAGCCTCTGAAATGCCTTTTCCGCCTCCAGATTCCACTTAACCATGACTGACCCTCTACCCTTCGTTAGGTCTGTTAGAGGAGACGGCAATGGTGGCAAAGTTGGGTATGAAACACCTGTAGTACCCCATGATCCCTAGGAATGCATGCACTTGCTTTTTAGTTAACGGTTGGGGCCATCTTTGGATTATTTGTTGGTCTGTGGCTTAACCAGCCCCTGACCAATAATGTGGCCAACATGTAACCTCTTGTGTGCCCTGGGAGCTGGATGGAGAGAATGTGGGGGCACTGGATCAGTCTGGTGGAACGTCCAAGGTGTCTATTGAGGTCTCAGAATGTGAAATGCTGGCTTTAGACGGCTGCAAGCTCTGAAAAGAGCTAGAAGGAGATCTGTGCGGACATAGAACAGAAAAAGAGCAGCGCCAATCTAAGTGCAGCAGTATAAAAACATCTTTATTAAAAAGACAAATGGCAACTCACAAGATAAAAGCGTTGTCAGCGCATGTGTGGCAATAGGCCTTGTGTAGAGGTTCATCCACTCCTTTCAGAAGGTCAGGCTGCAGGCGGGGAACACTGGTGGCCGCTGGTACTGGCTGAGCTGGTGGCTTCCAGCACTTCCAGGAACTCAGATGGGGCTCAGGAACCGCCGCTGACGTCACTATCGGATGCAGGGTGGAGTGGGAGGTGCTCGTGTTCGGAGCATTCGTGCTCCTTCCTCAGGCCTGCGCACCTGATTCAGGGAAACCTGGTAGAGCAGACAGGAGGTCCAAGAGTGAAGGATGGCATGAGGGCTAGATGGTCATTGATGATAGTGTGAGATCTCAGGTAGTCGTGCAGATCAGAAAAATGGTGCTACAGGCTGGGTTGGGAACTGGCTGGCGGTGCGGTAGAAGGGATCAGGCAGAAGAATGGTCAAGTCCAAGTTTGTAATCAGGCTGGCAGCAGAAGTACAAGGGGTCAGACAATCGGATGGTCGAGGATAGCCGGGGTCGGTGCAGGCAGATAACAGTGGGTCAGGTCAAGCCGGGTCTAAACAGGAATCAGGAAGGATCACAGGAACTGGATAACAGGAACAGAGCTGGGGCTCACAGGTACTCAGATGCTGTAGGATGGACAGCACCAGCTGCAGGGCATTGAGGGTTTAAATAGTGCCGTTTGGCGCTGTTTCCGGCGTGTGCGCGAGCATGGGAGCACGCGCACATGGGCGCGTGCCGGCGCACAAGTCCAAAGAAAGAATAGATTTTTCCCTAACATTGCCCTCCTCCCAAGGGACAGCCTCCAGATGCCCAACTTGGCCACTTTGGCAGGATTGCTGTCCTTGAATGCTTGAATACATTCATCCGCATGAAGGTTGGTTTTGGGCTCCCAAGAGCTCTCCTCGGGACCGTATCCCCTCCATTTCACAAGATACTGGATCCTGCCACCCCTCTTCCTGCAGCCCAGCACTGACTCAACTTCAAATTCCTCTTTCCCATCAATCACAACAGGAGCAATTGCTCTACTAGGGAAAGGATCTGGGGTCACTGGCTTCAGCAAGGTGACATGGAATACCGGATGTATCCGCAAGGATGATGGAAGCTCGAGTTCGTATGAGACCTGGTTGATCCCCCTCTTTATAGGGAAGGGGCCGATAAATCTCAGGCCCAGCTTCTTGGATGGGCAAGCCAATCTTAATTTTTTTGTGGATAGCCAAACCTGGTTGCCTAGGTGGAGATCCAGTTCACCGCGCTTCTTCTTATCAAAAATGGCTTGGCTCAGTTCTTGCGTTTTAGCAAGCTTTTCCTGCAGTAGTTTCCAATTAGTATTGAAGAATTGTGTAGTCTCATGTACCGCAGTTTCACTTGACAAACTAGGGAGCACTGTGGGGTGAAAGCCATAGTTGGACCAGAATGGCAACTGTTTAGTTGCGGAGTGGATAGAGTTATTGTAGGCAAATTCTGCCAATGGTAACAGCGTGCACCAGTCGTTCTGTGAATAGGATGAGAAGCAGCGGAGATACTGCTCCAGGGTCTGATTTGTCCTCTCGGTTTGGCCGTTGGTTTGCGGGTAATAGGCCAAGGAGAACGGGAGGTCAATTTCCAGAGCAGAACAGAGGGCTCTCTAGAATCGTGATGTAAATTGGACTCCCCGATCAGACACCATGTTGTCAGGAATGCCATGTAACCGAACAATTTCTTTGATGAATATTTCTGCAGTCTCTCTTGCAGTAGGGGTGCCCTGCATTGGGAGAAAATGTGCCATCTTAGTTAGCCGGTCTACAACTACAAAGATCGTGGTGTACCCATTGGCTGGAGGCAGTTCCACTATGAAGTCCATAGATATCTTGGACCACGGCCGTTCAGGTATAGGAAGTGGTTTCAACAACCCCCAAGCCTTGGTTTTGTCCGTCTTGTTCCTGGCACAGACAGAACAAGAACGAACATAAGCCTGACAGTCCTCACCAAGTAATGGCCACCAGAAAGAGCAAAGCACAAGTTCGGTGGTCTTCCGTGTGCCAAAGTGCCCAGTTAACTTGTGATCCTGACAAAGTTTCAGGATAACGGGGCGCTGTTCCTTTGGCATGAAGATTTGGTTAGTGTGCCACCAGAGACCAAGTCAGCCCTTGATTAGGTAATCCAGAAGAGCAGGCAGAAGTTCTCAGGTTTTGAGAAAGCAGATCATCTTGGGAAAGCAAGAAATCCGTAGGCTGGAGGATGGTGTCCGGAGAGGCAGATGTTATGGGTTCAGAGAACATACGGGATAGGGCGTCAGGCTTGACACTCTTAGACCCAGGCCTGTACGTGAGGTGAAATTGAAATCTGGAGAAGAAGAGTGCCCAGCGGGCCTGACGAGGTTTAAGTCTTTTGGCAGTCCTGAGATACTCCAAATTTTTATGATCTGTATAGATCAGGATGGGGTGCTGGGCTCCCTCGAGCAGATAGCGCCACTCCTCAAGTGCTGCTTTAATGCCAAGCAACTTCACTGTCCCCCACATCATAATTCTTCTCTGGGGCTGAAAGTTTACGGGAGAAGAATGCTACGGGGTGGAAAAGAGCCTTTGCTCCTTGTCTCTGGGAGAGCACGGCTCCAACGGTAGTCTCGGAGGCGTCTACCTCCAGGACGTAGGGCAGGGTTGCATCTGGGTGCTTGAGGATAGGCGCTGAGGTAAAAAGTTATTTTAAAGCTTGGAAGGCGTTTTGCGCCTCAGGTGTCCAGTGGAAGCGCTGATCTTGCTTCGTGAGCTGGGTAATGGGGCAATGATAGCAGAAAACCCCCCAATGATTCTTCTGTAAAAATTGGAAAATCCCACGAAGCGTTGGACCCCTTTTTTATCCACTGGTGCTGGCCATTCCAGTATAGCTGAGACCTTCTGCGGGTCTATCGTAATACCAGTAACGGAAAGAATCAGCCCAAGAAAGGGAATACTGGAGCGCTCTAACGCGCATTTTTCAGCTTTAGAATAGCAAGCGGCTTAGAACATTGCAGACATGTTGGCGGTGCTCTTCCAGGGATGAGGAGAAGATCAAGATGTCGTCAAGGTAGATAATGACGAAGAGATCCAGATAGTCTCGGAAAACATCATTGACCAGGTGCTGGAATGTGGCCGGGCTATTCCAGAGTCCGAAGGGCATGACGAAGTGCTCATAATGTTTAAAGCCGGTCTAGAACGCTGTTTTCCACTCGTCTCCCTCTCGGATGCAGATCAGGTTATAGGCCCCCCGGAGGTCCAGCTTAGTAAACACGGTGGCCGACCCTAGCCTCTGGAAGAGCTCCGGAAAAAGCGGAAGAGGATAGCGGTTCTTGACCGCGATTCGGTTTAAGTCCCTGTAGTCGATACAAGGGCGGAGCGTGTGATCCTTCTTCTCGACAAAGAATATGCCAGCCCTGGCAGGGGATGTGGATGGCCTGATAAATCCCTTTGCTAGGTTTTCATCTAAGTAGGCCTTGAGGGCCGATAGTTTGAGCTCAGACAGAGGGTAGATATGACCAAAGGGAACCTCGGTTCCAGGGAGCAGTTCAATAGGACAGTCGTAAGACCGATGTGGAGGTAATTGGTCTGCCCCTTTCTTACTGAACACATCCAGATAGTCATGGTAGGCAGGAGGGGTGGCTTGGCGGGTTTCCAGGTCAGGTTTGGAGTCTAGGCTCAGAAGTGAGGGGCCAATGTCCTGAGATGCGAGCAGACAGTGCTGGCCGCAGTACGGAGACGGGAACTGAATGCGCACAGAGGACCAGTCTATGAAGGGGCTATGAGCCCTGAGCCAGGGAAGACCCAAGTTAATGGGAAAGGGTGGGGAGACAATGACATCATGGACCAGCAGTTCTTGGTGTCCACTGGCTGTGGAAACGGGTATAGGAAGGGTTTTGTGGGTCACCTGGCCGGATTTGATGGCTTTTCCATCGGCCAGGCAGATGGTCATCTTGTGCGCCTTAGGACGCAGGGGCATCTGGTGTAGTGCTGCGAAGGCTTGGCCAACGAAACAGCTACACGCCCCGGAATCAATAATGGCCAGTACTTGGATGTTCCCTCCAGGCAACTGCAAAGAGATAAGAAGGGTCAGGTGAGAAACATTACTGGTGACAGGCGTTTCTTCCTCGTTGGTCCGGCGGTGCCACTTACCGGATTTGGCGGGGCAGGTCCTCACCATGTGTCAGGGTTCCCCACAGTACAGGCACAGGTTCAGAGTGCCGCGCCACTGTCTCTCCTCTGGAGTGAGAGACGGGCAGAGAAGGCCAATCTGCATCGGCTCTAATTGGTCAGATGGTGCAGAGGTGGAAGGAGCCGGAGCTGGGTAACTGGGTACATGGGGCATCATCCATGTGAGGCGCAGGGCTACAGATGTTCCAGAAGCTCTTTCAGCCTGGCATTCCCTGAGCCGCCGGTCTATCTGGATGGCCAGATTTATGAGGGAGTCTAGGGTCGAGGGCACCGTGACGCGGGCGAGCTCATCCTTTAAGGGTTCCGAAAACCCCAGGCGGAACTGGTAGCAGAGTGCTGCATTGTTCCATGCCGTGTCAGCGCTCCAGTATCTGAACTTGGCTACACAGTCCTCTGCTGAGCGCTGGTCCTGTTGCAGGGCGGCTTCGGCGGTGGCCGCGAGGTGGGGATCCTGGTACAGTCTGGCCATAGCATCAAAAAACGCATTCATGGTGGCAACTTCAGGCGCTCTCTGTTCCCAGAGCCGATGGGCCCAGGGCTGAGGTTCTCCTTGTAGCAAGGAAATCACAAGCCCCACCTTTGTGGCTTCCAAAGAAAAGGTGCAGGGCTGCAGGCCGAAGTACAGCTCGCAGGAGCTGCGAAAAGCCCTGAATGTGCTTCGATCCCCTGCAAACTTATTAGGAAGGGGGACCTTGGGCTCTGATGGCAGGGCCACGATGGTGCAGGCAGATGCAGCTTTCCCTTCAGGTGCAGCAGGGGGCGGAAAGCTCACACACTTGCTCCTCCAGCAGGGTATAACCTTCTTGTAGGTTCTTCACCGCTTGGGTGAGCCTGGCCAAGTGGACACACAGTTCCTCCATAGCAGAGGGTGCTCCTTGCGCAGACTCGGACATGGCTATCCGTTACTGTCACGCACCTGGTGGTGGAGTCTGGCTTGTGCAGGGAACAACCACTCTTGCGCACCTGATTCAGGGACCCCTGGTAGAGCAGACAGGAGGTCCAAGAGTGCAGGATGGCACAAGGGCTGGATGGTCACTAATGATGTTGTGAGATCTCAGGTAGTCGTGCAGTTCAGAAGAATGGTGGTACAGGCTGGACCGGCAACTGGCTGGCGGTGCGGTATAAGGCAGGCAGAAGAATGGTCAAGTCCAAGCAAAGTTCATAACCGGGCTGGCAACAGAAGTACAAGGGGTCAGACAATCGGATGGTCGAGGATAGCCGGGGTCTGTGCAGGCAGATAACAGCGGATCAGGTCAAGCCGGGTCTAAACAGGAAGGATCACAGAAACTGGATAACAGGAACAGAGCTGGGGCTCACAGATACTCAGACACTGTAGGACGGACAGCACCAGCTGCAGGGCATTGAGGGTCAGTTTCCGGCGCGTGCGTGCACGAACGCGCACGGCCACGCACGCACGGGCTCACGCATCGGTGCACAAGTCTAAAGAAAGCATGGATTTTTCTCTAACAGTCCCCATGGATGCAAATGACCATGATAGTGCCAAGGGGTAATTTTGCAGGATTTACACAATTACTTTTGAGTAATGTCACAACACTACCAGAATCAAGCAGTGCAGTGACTGGCTTCCCATCAACAGATATTACACACATTTGTCTCTCCATGCTTTCCTGACAGGACGCCGTACATGCAACCTGTGCAAAAAGAGAAAGGAGTCTGTTCACATAAGAGTTATCACATTCCATAGGTTCATCATTCGGGAGACAATTGGCAGCAATATGACCCAATGCATGACATCGGTATCACTGTATGTGCTCTATACCCAGTCCGCTCAAGGGTCTCCAAGACTTTCCTGGCTTCTTTGGCCAGTCTCCAGGTCTAGAGTCTCCTTAGCCATAACAGCAGTCTTATCAATCTTTCCCATGCCCTTGAACTCTTACCGGGTCCGCTGGCGATCTTTCACCCCTAGATACATTGGAGTAGGGCGCAGACGGGTCAAGTCCTCAGCAGCTGTGTATCTCTCCACGAGGTCCACCAGTTGGTTTGACGTTTTGGGGTCCCCATGACTGACCCACTTCCTCAAAGTAGCAGGGAGCGCCCGCAGATACTGGTCCATGACCACACGCTCCGCCTGGCAAAGTCTCTGGCTGTAACCACTTCCTCATGAGATGGATCAGGTCAAACATTTGGGAGCGGGGTGGCTGGTCCACTGATGCACCCGTTGAGCCCGAACTGCCATAGTGACACCCAGGCGTGCAAGTATCTCCGTTTTTAGAGACTCATAGTCCTGGGCCTTATCGGGTTCAAAATTAAAATAGGCCTTTTGGGTTCTCCTGTCAGAAAAAGGGCTAATAGTCCCACCCGTTGGCCTTTTTGCCAACCTTTCCGCACTGAAACTCTCTCAAACGTGGTTAAGTATGCTTCCACGTCATCTGCTGGTGTCAGCTTCTGCAGGTAATAGCTGGCTTTTATCAACGTTTGTTCCACTGGTACCGAAGCTGCGGACCCCTTCTTTAATTCCAGCAAGGCCTCTGCAAATTGGCGATTCATCTGTTGTGCTGCGATGGCCTGGCGATTCGCATCCTGCTGTGCTGCAATGGCCTGGCGACTCTCCTCCCACTGAGCCTCATACTGTCAGCGACTCTCCTCCCACTGAGCTGCAGCGACCTGGAGGTTGGTTTCCCCCTGAGCCGCAGTGGCTTGTAGCAGGACCTTCAACATATCTTCCATTTTTAGCTCTTAGGTATTTAGGGATTAGCTCTTGTGGGGATCACCTTTCCTAGGAAGAAGGCAGTTGAGACAGCAGTTTTCTTAAAATCTGGCTTGCAGCCAGGTTTATTGGGAAAAATGTTGCATTTCAAAATAAACAAAACAAAGTAAATCCTTGCCATCCAGGCTCTATCTGAACATTTCAACATACCTCTCTAAGCGGGGCCGGGCTTGTCTCAGACACCCACAAAACCAAGTTAGTGCAAACCATTCTTTTTAGTCCACAGCACAGAGCTTCTTGTGTCAGCTCAGCTCTCTCAGCTGAACACTCTCAAAAGTCCCAGGGTCTTCCTGGTCATTTAAACACCACCTGAGAGTGGACACCAGTGGACCCGAAAATCCGGTCTGGAACCAGCCCTGCCATGGTGGCTGTGAAAACCCGGGCCGGACTCCCTTTAGTCCAATCCAAGTGAACGTATGTGAGGTGACAGATAGCGTCTGTTTATCACCTCGCCTTGCATAACATCACAATATATATATGTTTTTTCTTTTTCTTTTTCTTTTTTTTTTTGGTTGAACTAGATGAACTTGTGTTTTTTTTCAACCTGACTAACTATGTAACTATGTAACCGGGTGCCACTCCTGTCAGCTAAGAACAGGAAACTGAGGCTACAATTTGCACAGTCTCACCAAAATTGGACAATAGAAGATCGGAAAAACATTGCCTGGTCTGATGAGTCTCGATTTCAGCTGTGGCATTCAGATAGTAGGATCAGAATTTGGCGTAAACATGAAAGCATGGATCCATCCTGCCTCATATCGATGGTTCAGGCTGGTGGTGGCGTAATGGGGATATTTTCTTGCACACATTAGGCTCCTTAGTACCAATTAAGCGTAGTTTAAACGCCACAGCCTACCGAGTATTATTGCTGACCATGTCCATCCCTCTATGACTACAGTGTACCCATCTTCTGATGGATACTTTCAGCAGGATAATGCACCATGTCACAAAGCTCAAATCATCTCACCACTGGTTTCCTGAACAATGAGGTCACTGTACCACAGATACCAGATCTCAATCCAATAGAGCACCTTTGGGATGTGGTGGAATGGGACGGGAGATTCGTATCATGGATGTACAGCCGAAAATTCTGATCTGACAAATCTTTTCTGTTTTTGACATTAAACATATGTTTATGTAGCGTGTTATTTCTTATGTCACTGAGATCTTCGGGGAGTCCTAGTGCCATACTGGATCAGGGCATACCCAAGCCAACAATATAATTCTAGCTTACTTAAAGCGTTTGTTACCCCGACACTTCATATTCAGTGCCTGCTGTACCATGTACTTGTATAAAAACTATCATGTTCTCTTTGTATTGCTTCCTTTGTGTGAAATCCCTGGTGCTCCTGCCAGTCCTTCTGCTTTCCTATTAAAACATGACCACACTAAGTAGGAGAACACACCATGGTCAGTTCTATAGCTATGCTGGGAACTCAGCCTGCTCTCCTCCAATGATCTGACTTGTCCTGACATGCTTCAGCCACACGCTGCACAGCCATTCACTGGGAAGCTCAGTGTGCTGGTGCTTCTCCTCCCCCAGCTCTTCTCCAGCTGAGAACAGAGAAAATGGGCAAAAGGCATTTATATTTTTTTTATATCTGTACAAAAATGTTTTGCATTCAATTTCTATTTTAAACAGAATGGGTTGTTTTACAAGGTGATTGTTTACAATCACTTTAAGACTGTTTAACACAGGCTTTAGGATTCAGCTCCAGTTTGTAAATGTTGAACAGAGATACTAATGGGAGTGCTGATTGCCACTTGAAACAAGCTGTTAGCAGGCTTCAGAACGTCTTGAAACTTGTTGAAAGCCTGCTAGCAGCTTACTTACAGCGGTTTTAGTGATTTTTACCTACAGGTAAGCCTATAATAAGGCTTACCTGTAGGTAAAATGAATATCTCCTAAATCTGTACCATTTAGTTGATATTCACCTTGCATGAAGCTGCTGACCTCAGCAGCGCATGCGCAGAGATGTTCAGATGAAAGGCCCGGTGTATAGTGCTGGACCTTGCCGGAAAGATGGGGTCTCGCGCGCATGCGCAGAAGTGACGTCTCGTGGCCTAAAGGCCTACTTTATATTGCTTATCAATCATTCAAAGTGGTGGCTGCATTTGTTTTCTTTTTTCCAGGCTTTTTTCTTTCTGGGTTCACCTGGTAAACTGGCCAGTAACACACCTCCCGTATTAGAGTACCTCCAGTCTACATGAAGGAGCCTTTGGACAGCAGCATTGCCAGTCCAGGGGGAAAGGAGTGTTATGCCTCGTACACACGCTTCGACGGTCGTTTACAACAGGTCGTACGAATGCGAAATCGATCGTTAGTACGTGCGATTAGAGCAGCCGACGTACAACGGTGGTACAACAGAAGTTGTATGAGCAGACTAGAAAACTTGGTAGTACCAACAAGCGGTATTACGACTGTTGTATTGTGTGTCAGGAACGGCCAGACACAAATTACATGCACCTGAACTTTCTCTTTATACATTCATAACACGTCACTACGTTCAACTTGGTTGTACGATCGTGTAGTGCATGTCAGTATGCTAGATACAACAGCCAACATATGATTTGGTCCGTTCGGTCGTACGACCGTCGAACCGCGTGTACGTGGCTTTAGACTAGCAGATACACTACCAAACTGAAGCCAAACTCCAGCTAACACTTTTTAAGCAATTACAGCAGAAACAAATTCCTTTGGGATAAAGGTTTCACATGAATAAAAAATCTGATCTTTGTAAGCACCCTTGTCAGTGCTAAATGGTTTGTCTCAACCCCCTAACTGCTACATTTGAAGGAATGCTTGTTCTGTCAAAAAACAATAGATGTACTGGCTGGATCACTTGTTAAAAAAAAAAGAGAAAGCCTAAAAAAGAAAATGAATGCAGCCATCAAATCTGAGAATTGGTAAGTTGCAAGATAATAAATGTTTTCTTTTGGATTTAATATTGCTTTAAGGAACACACAGGTGTAGCACCCTCCTAGTTAAGGTTTAGGATGCTAGGCAAATTTTGTTTGGCTCCTCTGTAGCAAGCAAATCAGTTGTTGATTACATTAGCCTGCTCAATGTTTCATAGGCTGCTGATCTGATTTCCCTATGCATTCTGAGGAGTTCTGGAATCACAGTGGGAGGAAAAGTAGAAGAGAAGTCTGAATATTTATGATAGTCTGGCCAATCCCTGGGGAGGTGTTCCCAGTAGGTGGCTGGAGATCTGGAGCAGGTTCTGGGTCTAGTACTGCAGGAGGAGTCCCCTGTCTAGGGGATTCTGCCCCTCAGGACAGTTTGCAGGAATGTTGTTTGGGGATCATCAAGGTCTCAGATATTGCATTGCTGGGGGGCCTATTTCAGGTCTGGTATGGAATTTTGGTCTGCACAGCTAGGTGAAGAGTTTCCGATGGAAGTTGTAGGAGAGTGCCCAGCTGCCCTGTGGCATGGTGAGTACTGGCCCAAATCCAGGAAGCTCTAGTGACTATTTGCAACTCTCTGCTGTATAAAAAAAGGGCACTAGTCATTAGCCAGTAGTGACTCTCTTGGGAGCCCTGTCTTGTCCTGCTTTGTGTCACAGTATTAGAACATCGGGAAGAGAAGTGTCCTCTACTAGTTCAGAATTTTTGTTGGGGGGTATCCCCCCTCACCCACCCTATTCAAGTTTATCTGCAATAAAAAGCATAACAGATGAAAATTCCCTAGACAAAATGATTTGTGCCTGGCACAATTGGACATTGTCATCTGTGGCTCCTCACAGGCAAAAACGGAAAATTTATTGTCAAATACTTACCGTAATTTTCCTTTCCTGATGGACTCCATGGCAGCATACGTGTGGGTTAAGCCCCGCCTCTACTACCCTACAGGACTCCTCTCCCATAAATCTTTGCTCCGAGCAGTATGCCGTGTTCCATAACTAGCTTACTCGTAGACCCCTGGGAGGGACTCCTGCTGCCATGGAGTCCATCAGGAAAGGAAAATTACGGTAAGTATTTGACAATAAATTTTCCGTTTTCCTGACAGACTCCATGGCAGCATACGTGTGGGAAATAACTCGCCAGACACACCTGGGTGGGCACAAATGCTGAACAAAGATTTAATTAACACCGTCCATTTGACAGTACATTCAAACCAAAATTAACAGAAGACAAGGCCATCGGCTCCACGCAATAATGCGACATAAACGTGTGAATAGACGACCAGGACGCTGCCCTGCAAATCACATCGGGTGCGACATGGAGCGCGGCCGCCCATGAGGTCGATACACTCCTTGTTGAATGCGCCGTCACCGCCTGTGGAGGCACCAAACCTCTCGCTCTATAAGCCCACTGAATTGCTTGAACGATCCAAGTGGAAATGGATCTGACGGAAGCCCGAAGTCCCTTCTTCTTTCCATTACACAGCACAGTCTGACTGGCGAAAGGAAGCAGTGGCTTCTAAGTACAGCTTTAGGGTTGCCCCTACATCCAGGGGATGTAAGTCTTGACCTTCCGGAGTTTTGAAGGAGGGTAGGACGACTTCCTGGTTCTGGTGAAAGACTGAGGATACCTTGGGATTGGCTCCTAGCATCGGAATCAGGACCACCCTATCCAGGAAGAAGGTCAAAAAGGGTTCTCTAGCTCCCAGGACTTGGATTTCTGAAACCCTCTTTGCAGATGTGATAGCTACCAGGAAAGCTGTCTTCATCACCAATTCCTTAACTGAGAGCAGGCTCCCTGCCTGCGAGAGAAAGTCCAGAACCAAAGGCAGATCCCATTTAGGAAACCGTGGCCTTCTCTGAGGTCTGAGCCTGATTGCCCCCTTAAAAAACTGCTGGACTAGGGCGTGTTTGGCCCAGGATACCCCTGTAAACGCCGAGATGGCTGACACCTGAACCCGGAGGGAGCTCACAGAGAGGGACAGGTCCAATCCAGACTGCAGGAAACTCAGCACATAGTGAACTGTTGGAGAGTCACACTGCGTAGACTTGGATGCCATGTGACTCCCAAATCTAGACCATATCCTATCGTAGACTTTATTAGTACTCCTTCTCCTTGCATTCAGAAGCGTGGGGATCGCTTCCGCCGGACATCCTAGAGCCTCCAACCTCCCCCTCTCAAGAACCAGGCCCTCAGTTGTAAACGGATCGGGCATGGGTGCAGGATTGCCCCTTGGGACAACAGATCTGGCCTGAGAGGGAGGGGAACTGGATCCCGGAAACTGTGAAGGAGCAAGAGGGGAAACCAGGGCCTGTTGGGCCAATACGGAATTACTGCCACTATTTCCACCGCCTCCCGCCTGAGCCTCTTCAGAAACTGGAGTACGACTGGCACCGGAGGAAAGGCGTAAGCCCTGCGGAAATTCCACTGATCCGTAAGCGTGTCTACCCCGAAGGCCTGGGGATCCCAAAATCTTGCGTAATACTTCGCCAGCTTCTTGTTGGAAGGAGAGGCGAAGAGATCGACCTCCGGAGAGACCCCTAACGTTGTGATCCAGTGAAACACATCCTCGTGGAGAGCCCATTCGTTGTTGTCCAGATGGACCCGCGAGAGGAAGTCCGCCTGGACATTCTGGACTCCGGGCAGATATGTTGCAGAGAGGTTGGCTAAGTTCTTCTGAGCCCAGGACATAATTGGTCTTGTCTCCTGCAGGAGAAACAGACTCCGTGTGCCCCCTTGTTTCCTTATATAGGCCACCGCCGCCGTATTGTCCAAACGGAGAAGGATCGACGCCCCCGATGTCAGGTGGTGGAAGGCCAGGGGTGCCCGGAATGCCGCCCTCAACTCCAGAACATTCGAGACCATCCCCCGAGAGGGAAAGTCCCATACACCTTGTGCTACTTCTGACAGGCAGTGTGCTCCCCAGCCCCTGCTGCTGGCATCTGAAGTTATTGTGATCCACACAACAGGGCGGATGGAATGACAATTGGTCAGGTTCTTCCTCTGGAGCCACCACGGAAGAGAGTACCTCATGGCAGAAGTGATGCGAATGCGCTGACTTTTGTCGCCCGAGAGCCACTGCTGCAGGAAGCCGTTCTGAAAAGCTTGCATCCTCCATTGAGCCCACCTTACCATGGGGATTGTGGCGACCATGGTCCCGATGATCCTTAGGCATTGGAAGGCACTGAGGTGGGAGGAGGAGAGGGCTGGGCGGATCCGATCGTGGACTGACACAATCTTCTCTTCCGGCAGGGAGATGGTGCCCTTCACTGTGTCGAAGAGCGCCCCAAGGAAGACCAGGGACCGAGATGGTTCCAGCTGACTTTTTTCCTTGTTCAAAACCCAGCCATAGGTCTGAAGAGTGGTTATGACTAACCCTCTGTGCTCCAACAACTGAGACCTGTCCTGTGCCAGTACAATGAGGTCGTCCAGGTATTGATGCAGACGAACCCCCTTGATCCTCAGCAGGGCCACCACGGCTAGTAGCACCTTCAAGAATACCCTCGGTGAGGTCGTCAACCCGAAGGGGAGGCAGGTGAATTGTAAATGACACCGCCCTATGGCGAACCTCAGGAACTTTTGAAAGTCCTCCCGAACTAGAACATGGAAATATGCGTCTTTTAGATCTATGGAGATCAGCCAATCCCCGGGCTGGACTGTTTGTTGTATTGTGGCAAGCGACTCCATCTTGAATCTTTCCTTCACAATGAAGAGGTTTAGGAAAGTCAAATCTATCACCGGCCTCCAGGTGCCATCTTTCTTCTTTACCAAAAAGAGGGGAGAATAAATTCCTTGGCTTCGATCTGCTTCGGGGACGGGAATAACAGCGCCCTTTTCCAATAAAGAGCCTACGTAATCCAGTAGGATCTGTTTTTTCCCTTCGTTTGCAGGGAGGGCGGTAGGAACAAATCTGTTTCTGGGCAGTCTGCTGAAGGCCCAAGCATGGCCCACCGAAACCGTCCTGACGACCCAGACGTCCTGAATTGAAGCCGCCCAGACCTGCCGAAAGTGGAGAAGACGAGCCCCCACCTGGCCTGCCTGGGCGGGCCCAATTTCAAAAGGATTTGCCGCTTCCCTGTCTCCCGATGCTGTGCCTTTCGCCGCCTTCTTACCGGCAGCCTGCCTTGACCTCCATGGTCTAGAGAATTCTCGGCCTGGCTTATAGGCACGTGCCTGGCTGGCCCGTTCTTGATATTGCCTCTTCGCAAAGCCTCTTCTCTGCCCATGCCCTCGCCGATCCTGGGGAAGGAATCCCGACTTACCCCCAGTGGCCCGAGTTATGGCATAGTCCAACTTGTTGCCAAAGAGTGACGTCCCGTCAAACGGGATACGGCACCAATTCTGCTTAGACGACGGATCCGCCACCCATGGGCGAAGCCACAGAGCACGCCTGGCGGTTACCGCGAGTAGCATTACCCGAGCCACCAGGCGAATAATATCAATCAATGCCTCACCCAGGAAGGCAGACGCCAACCTCAGCTCTTGGAGGGGCGAGCCGTTAGCCAGTTCTTCGGAGACATTCCTGAGTGACTCATCCACCCTGTCGGTCCACAGCTCCATGACCTTGGAAATTGTCGCTAAGGCCAGTGCCGGCCTACAGGCCATGCCCGCCGACAGATATGACCGCTTCAAATCAGCCTCTATTCTTCTATCCAAGGCGTGTCTGAAGGAGACTGAATCCTCCAAAGGAAGTGCCAATCTTAATATGGCTCCATCAATCAGAGGTGCTGACTCCAAATTCCTCACCTCTTCCTCCCTAAAGGGATACATTTTCTGCACTTTACGCAACATGGGGTTCTTCCTTTCTACCTTACCCCACTCCTCGGAGATTACCTCCCCCAGTTCCGCCAAGAAGGGAAAGCTGACATGCTCCTTCTTCAGCTGTCTGAAGTACCTCCTTTGTTTGGAGGGGGCCGCCACTGGCTCTTCCCATTTTAGAGCGTCTTTCACTGCTGCGACAAAAGGAGCCACCAGGGCGAAGTCGAACCCACTATAGGGTTCTACCGACTCCGGGTCGGAGTCTGATGGTACGGAAAAATGGCTCGGCTGTGAAGAACCCCAGGATTCCTGAGTCAGGGGACCGCCACTGGCTGTTTGCTTTGCTGGAGAGTAAGAAGGTCCCGCGGGTGACTCGTGGGATTGGCCAGTTTCCAACTCCTTTAGAGATTCTCTAATGGCCTTTTTAACCAGGGATTTCAACTGGTCTGACCCTCTTTCACCTACTGCTTTAGTGTAGCAGGGGTCACACAGGGACTTGCCCGATGGCACCTGGCATTTGCACCCCCACAGTGCGGGCCTGGTAGGGGGCCTCATACGCACAACCCCCACGTTTACGGTCCACGGTAGCCCGTTCAGGGACACACTGGGGACGATGTGATTTCGTCATCCACTTTCTCCCAGTCTGGTCAACTTTAGGGACCAATTTTTCCGGTAATCTCTTAGAGATTTCCTCAACCTTTGACCGGTTAGGGTGCTCAGTGGGCGCCCTGGAAGAATGAGAGGTCGTTTCGTTTGTCGGTCACCGCCAGGGGACTGAGTCCTTAGGACCCCAAGAAGTGTCGGCTCGGTAAAAAGGCATGGTAGTCTGAGGCTGGGCCTCAGCCATCTTGGGATATCACCCAAGCTGAAGCGGGACCACCGAGGAAAACAGCGTCGTCACTTTCTGCGAGATTTTACCCTTCTCGGTCACCGCCGGGGGAGG
>BLSH010284837.1:597436-615739 GCA_018402905.1 Glandirana rugosa
CGAGAAAAATTTTTACGACTTACGGACTTCTGCAACCCTTGCAGAACACCCGTAGTCGCCGTCGAAGGGGTACGGGATCGGAAGCCTATCTTCCATCCCCCCCCCCCCAAACCCACTCTACCTTCTATCTGAAGGCTAGGGCATGGGGAAGCTGCCGCTAATGCCCACAAGACGTTCCCAACGTCTTCAGGCATTCAGCAATTTTAAAAAGAGCGCCATTAGCGCCGCTTGCCAATGCGCACGCGCGGCCCGCTGGACCGCGCATGCGCGACCAAGCCTCGCTCCCGGGTAGCCGCGCGCCTGCACAGAACGCCCGGATCATACCCGGAAGCAGGCAGCGGCTGGAACGCAGGAGAAAACCAGCCGCTGCGCCTGTGGATTGATGGGGGCTGCACTGGACACTCGGCTGGAAAAAGCAAAGAGGTACATTTACACAAATACTGCCATGAGTATAGAAGGAAAAACCACAGAGGAATCAAAAAAAAAGAACGATCTCACCGCTCCAGCGCCCGAACATCCAGGCAGGCCAAGGGAACATATATACCCATGCCGGACTTTTTCCTCTTCTTGGGGTAAAGGGCCACCTGCTAATAGCAAGGCTTTTTGGCCATAACTGCAGACTGTCACCGCTGCATGTGCCACCGTACCACCCCCTCCATCCCCTGCTAATAGCTAGGGTTTATTGGAGATCAGCGACCCACTCCATGGTCGCGTCTTGGCCGCTTGTTCAAGGCAGGAGCTTCATTCAGGTAGCAGTAACCTCCGTGGTCCCGAGAGGAGGACAAAAAAGGAACACGGCATGCTGCTCGGAGCAAAGATTTATGGGAGAGGAGTCCTATAGGGTAGTAGAGGCGGGGCTTAACCCACACGATTGCTGCCATGGAGTCTGTCAGGAAAGATATTTTGACTTTGTAAAGCTGATGGCTCTATTCTTTCCGCATAGCCCTCTAATAGTTTAAGACTTTATATTGTCTCTGTTTGTTCCATTGGTTATTAAGGCTGTACTTTAATAAAAACATACACACTTTCTCAATACATAAAATGCTTTTTTTTTTTAAATGAATGAATGGTTTATTTTAATGAGCACATTTTAACTCAGATTCAGAATACTCTATTAATCTCAAAGGGAAATGACTGTGACACAGCCACACTCAACAAAGACATCACAAAATCACAACAATGAACAGAACAAGATACAATGACACAAAAAAATTACCAATTAGGCCTCATACACACGGGCGTATCTTAAAAAAATAATCAAAACATCGGGCCGACTTTAGGGAAAAAAAATTGACGTTTTTCGGCATTATGCATCGGCGTTAGTGAGCGCCGGCGTCAATAGACGTCTTTAAAAAAAAAAAAAAAACCCTCTGCTATTTTTCAACCTAAAAACATTGGCGTCTAAAACACCGGTTTAACGCCGGTGTGGCAATTGTGGACGATAGCAAGCGTTTTGTGCCGTCGGCGTCAAAAAACGCCAAAACGTTACAGCCTCAGAACACGCTGGCCGTGGGTTCTAGTTTCAGCTCACTAACACCGACGCTCTCTACAGCTCAAAAACGTTGGCTTTTTTATGGGGCCATTGACCAACATGGAGAGCTGCAAAAAAACGCCAGAAAACCCAAAAAATGTCCGTGTGTATGAGGCCTAACAATTAGCACCAAATAAAACAAATTAAAACTATACTAATAAACCATCCATACTATTGAAATACAACATAAAATCAAACTACCAAAACGCAAATAATACACCAATATCTCTAGTATTACCCCAAATTGTTTTTAACACAATACCAACATACTATAAAAACTACATACAAATCCTGATCACAAACCAGATTTAAGGCTGGGTTCACACTAGCTTAAGCTGTGGTTCTCAGCAGGGGGCAGTGTTGCCAACCTCCCGCAGCGCTTTTTACTGGCAAAACTTGGAAAATTTACTGGCGGAGCACATTTTTTACTGGTAACCTGAAAATTAACAAAACTCCTATTAAAAACTAAGGCAATTGATATTCAAACACAACATGGAAACACTGACAATACCCATTTCAATAATTTGCTTGGTTTACACTTAAAAAATCAGCACAGCATGACAAATAATGAGACCCTGATATTCATAGACAGTTGTAAAAATCACTGATTTTTACAAACTGTCAGTAAATTTACTGGCGGTTGGCAACCCTGGCAGGGGGTCCGGTGCATCCCTGTTCTTTATTTCAGGTGTGAATCAGGTCTGAATTTGTGCCTAAATACGGACCTGAAACGAACCAGAAAATGCACAGGACCTTTTTCCAGTCTCCAACAGCCGGTCACAGTCTCCTGTCATGCGAATTTGATGCGGAGAAACCCACATCCAATTCGAAAAAGTGTGAACCCAGTTAAAATCTTTAAAACTTCTCCTCCAGCCCTCACAGAGATGAAATATAACTTGATGGCAACAGGCAAAAATGATTTCCTGTGTCGCTCTGTGGTGCATCGTGGGTGTAACAATCTGTCACTCATGGTACTCCAGAGACTGACAAGTGTATTGTGGAGTGGGTGGGAGGAGTTGCCAAAGATTAAACTTACCTTGAACAACATTCTCCTCTCCAACACTGTTGTTAAAGACTCCAACTCTAATCCAACATCACTGGCCTTGCAAATCAGTTTGTTGAGTCTGTTGGTGTCGGCCACTCTAAAGCTTCGTACACACGATGCGATGGTCCTACGACCGGATGTCCAAAATCGTATGTCAGCTGTTGTGTCTCGCATACTGATGTGCACTAAGCGATCGCACGACCAAGCCTAATGTGGTGACGTGCTACGAGCGCATAAAGAGGAAGTTCAGGTGCATGTGATTTGTGAATTAGGAACGTAGGTTTACACAAACTGACGCTTCCGGCCGTTCCTGACTTCTGAGCATGCGTGTTTTACACATACATCTTGTTGGACCAACTTCTCTGTACACACAGTACAACAGTCGTATGACCTCTTGTTGTACAACAAAAGTTTTCTAGTCTGCTCATCCAACTGATGTTGTACGACCGTTGCACGTCGGCTGTTTTAATCGCACGTACTAATGGTCGGATGATCATACAACAAGCTGTTGTACGACCGTTTTCATAAGACCGTTGCACCGTGTGTACGAGGCTTTAGCCTGCTTCTCCAGCATGCCACTGCATACAGGAGAGCGCTGGCCACCACGGACTCATAAAATATCTTCAGCATCTTCAGATGTTAAAAGACCTCAGTCTCCTCAAAAAAAAAATAGAGGTGGCTCTGGCCCTTGCTATAAAGCACCTCGGTGTCCTTGCTCCAGTCCAGTTTATTATCTATGTGCACCCCCAGATACTTGTAACTCTACTACATCCACTCCTCGGATGGAGATGGGGGCCTTTGGTGCCTTTCTCCTTCTCAAATCCACAACCAGCTCCTTTGTCTTTGTCACATTTACATACAGATGATTATTCTCATGTGACAAAGTTCTCCACCACAGTCCTATACTCAGTCTCAGGGCTGGTGCAAGGATTTTTGACACCCTAGGCGAAACCTCATTTTGACACCCCCTTTGGCTCCGCCCCTGACTCCACCCCTTTTGCCCTGTCCATGTATACGATGGAGGTGGCGGAGGTGGAGATTTTTGCAGCACCTCTCTACCTATTTCTTTAGCCATGGTCCCCAGGCCTGCACCTGTGCCTCTGGACCCGGCCTAAAGTCAAATAATGGCATCACCGGCTTGCTTTCTCATGCCAGCTGTGATCCACAGGTATATGGACAGGCTACGGTAGTATATGGACAGGGGCTTGGCGCCCTGGCATCAGTGCGCCCTAGGTGGCCGCCTACTCTGCCTAGTGGTAGAGCCGGCCCTGCTCAGTCTCTTCCGCATCCCTGATAAATCCCACTACCACAGAGTTAATTCATCAAAGTAGTGTTTATTGTTATGTGACTTTGACACTTTTAAATGACTGTTCTGCCATATTTTGTTATTGCATTAAATATAGAGATATGTAGACTAGCCAATATGGTGATCCTTGTACTTGTTGTAAGGAAGTGAAAACTCCTATGGAACCAGGCTATCTAAAGAGCAATGAAGCAGAAAACTTGCTACCCAACAATGACACGTATCGCAGAGCAATCAGTAAGCTGCTATATGTTGCCACTGTGACAAGACCAGACAGCTGTGGGCATACAATACAGGAAAGTCTCAGCTCTCTGTCAGCAGGCTATATAAAGAGCAATGAAGCAGGAAACTTGCTACCCAACAATGACACGTATCGCAGAGCAATCAGTAACCTGCAATATGTTGCCACTGTGACAAGACCAGACATAGCCGCAGCAGTGGGCATACAATGCAGGAAAGTCTCAGCTCCCTGTCAGCGTGACTGGAACGCAGTGTAGAGAGTGATGCAGTACCTCAAGGGAAAGATTCAGGTGAAGTTACGGTTACCAGCAGCATCAGATCCAAAACTGATTGGCTATGTGGATGCTGATTGGGCCGGGGACTGCACAGACCAGAAATCTACAAGTGGATTCATCTTCCAGTATGGGGAAGGAACCATAAGTTGGTCCAGTTGAAAGCAAACAACTGTCGGTCTATCTTCAACTGAAGCAGAGTACATTGTAGCAGCATACACATGTCAAGAAGCGATATGGATTAGTCAATTTTTTATGGACATTGGGATAGACATGCCAAAACCAATTCCCATTTTTGAAGACAATCAGGGACGTAGAACGTTTATGCAATCAGAAAGGGACAATCCTAGAACCAAACACATCGATGCGTGTTCTGTTTTTATGGGTATGGAATAAAGCATTTTGGACATTGTATCTTCAGTGTGCCGGCTCATTCGTTGTATTCCACATCGATGTCAAGTATCATCTACGGAGGGACAATCAAGAGTAAGGTGTTATTGACATTCAATACTGCCAGTCAGATGAGATGACTGCTAACGCACTCACCAAGCCTTTGTTCAAGAAACGCCATAGTTATACCCAGAAGAAGCTGAATATAATTTGACAAAGCACATGCTGTTGAGAAGGGGTGTTGGAAGAGAAACAGCATAGTAGCTTTATATATTGAGCTATACACATGATTATGCCTGTCTCTACCAGCAGGTGGCACTGCAGTATGATAGTGTGTATTCTATGGTACAAAGTAATAACAGGATGTATTGTCTGTATCTAAGTGTGTACGTGTATGCTTCTGCTTCCTGTCTGTCTCCATGATGTAAATTTTCATGTTCTGATATTCCTCCATGACAGTAAAGGTGTCTACTGCATACAAGAAGCTTCCAGTGCATAATTCAATACTCTGATAACAGTACTTGACTTAGCCTTATTGAACCTCTCTGCTTAAAGCAACACTGTCATTAAGAAAAAAATGAAAGCGGGCAAACCTGGAAAAGAAGAAATTAAATATTCACTCTAGAACACTGCTCTGTTCATGAGAAAAATCTTTGCTGAAGTCTGCTGAGAAAATCAACATTTCTGGGGTTTGCATGTCCCTCTGTAGAGCTCTGTTGTTCTTTCCACCAACCACCACATCATCACTCTGTCCTGTAGAAACATGGAGAGTGGATGGAGTGAGGGCTTTGGGGGACCAATGAGATCAGCACTCCTGGAAATGTAGGTTTCCCAGCAAACTTCTCTGAAAGTTTTCTTATGAGTGGAATGATGTCCTAGTGATGCAAAGGTTGCTTTAAAAACTAGAAAATCAAGTGAATTTTCACTAGGCCCACTAAGCAAGGTAACACCGTATTCCCAATCATGTACAAGGGAAAAACCCAATCCCGTGCAAGGAAAATGTGAAACAAAAATAGCATTTAGGTGCCATGCAAATTGAATGTTGAAACAAACACAGCTTCACGTTTTTTCCACTAAGCTTTGCTAAGTAAACAGTCATTATGTAGTAAATCAACAACCTAGATATACATTGTGGGAAAGAACAGTAAAGCACAATTATTGTGTTGCACTGCAAAGGGGGAAGTAGTGCATGATTTTGTGGAGGGGCAAACAGGACTTGCACAATACATATATATCTCAAGCAAACTTGCAAAGACTATACTTCTGCTTTAATGTCTAACTCCAGATAGAACTTTCATAAAAAAAAAATTGGACCAGAGAGGGGAAAGGTTAGAACACCTGTCCTGTTTTATTGCGGTTTCTGACTGGGGCACAGGGCACAGCCTGTACTGGAAAGTACAGATATTTTATTTTATTTTATTTATTACAAGTACTTATATAATACCATCAATTTACACAGCACTTTACGTAAACACTATATTACCAAAAGTATTGGGACACCTGCCTTTACACGCACATGAACTTTAATGGCATCCCAGTCTTAGTCTGTAGGGTTCAATATTGAGTTGACCCACTCTTTGCAGCTATAACCGCTTCAACTCTTCTGGGAAGGCCATCCACAAGGTTTAGGAGTGTGTCTATGGGAATGTTTGACCGTTCTTCCAGAAGCACATTGGTGAGGTCAGGCACTGACTATCAGATTGAGGTCAGGACTCTGTGCCGGCCGGTCAAGTTCCTCCACCCCAAACTCGCTCTTCCATGTCTTTATAGACCTTGTTTGTGCACTGGTGCGCAGTCATGTGGGACAGGAAGGGGCTATCCCCAAACTGTTCCCACAAAGTTAAGATCATGAAATTGTCCAAAATGTCTTGGTATGCTGGCGCCTTAAGAGTTCCCTTCACTGGAACTAAGGGGCCAAGCCCAACACCTGAAAAACAACCCCACACCATAATCCCCCCTCCACCAAATGATTTGGATCAGTGCACAAAGCAAGATCCATAAAGACATGGATGAGCGAGTTTGGGGTGGAGGAACTTGACTGGCCTGCACAGAGTCCTGACCTCAACCCAATAGAACACCTTTGAATTAGAGCGGAGACTGCGAGCCAGGCCTTCTCGCCCACATCAGTGCCTGACCTCAGAAATGCGCTGCTGGAAGAATGGTCAAACATCCCCATAGACATACTCCTAAACCTTGTGCACAGCCTTCCCAGAAGAGTTGAAGCTGTTATAGCTGCAAAGGGTGGGCCAACTCAATATTGAACCCTACAGACTAAGACTGGGATGCCATTAGTAATATAGTGCAAAGGGTGGGCCAACTCAATATTGAACCCTACAGACTAAGACTGGGATGCCATTAGTAATATAGTGTATCTTATACATTCACATCAGTCCCTGCCCTCAAGGAGCTTACAATCTAAAGTCCCTAATCCACATTCATACATACACATACTAGGGCCAATTTAGACAGGAGTCAATTAACCTACCAGCATGTCTTTGGAAACCTTGGGGAGGAAGCCAGAGTACCTGGAGAAAACACACGCAGGCACAGGGAAAACATGCAAACTCCAAGCAGGTAATGCCATGGTTGGAATTTGAAATGATGACGCTAATGATGCTAGGCAGAAGTGTTAACCACTTAGCCACTGTATTAGAGAAACGTAACCTCTTCTCAACCAGCCGCCATAATTATACTGCGTCAGGTCGGCTCTCCTGCGCAAACCACCGTACGGCGGTCCATGCACGAGAGATTGCTCGATGTCTGCCGGCAACCCGCGATCGCTGTGTACAGAAGCAGAACGGGGATCTGCCTATGTAAATAAGGCGGATCCCTGTTCTGACAGGGGACGTCTGAGATCTTCTGTTCCCAGTGATCGGGAACAGCGTTCTCTGTCATGTCCCAGGCAGCCCATCCCCACCTACAGTTAAAACACACCCAGGGAACACATTAACCCCTTAATCGCCCCCTAGTGTTAACCCCTTCCCTGCCAGTGTAATTTATACATTGATCAGTGCATTTTTATAGCACTGATCAATGTAATGTCACTGGTCCCCAAAAAGTGTAATTTGAGGTCAGATTTGTCCGCCGCAGTCCTGCTAAAAAAAACGCAGATTGCCGCCATTACCAGTAAAAACAATAAAAAAAGAAATAAAAGTCCCAAAATCTGTCCCATAGTTTGTAAACGTGATAACTTTTGCGCAAACCAATCAATATACACCTATTGCGATTTTTTTTTTTTACCAAAAATATGTAGAAAATATATATCGGTCTAAACTGATGAATAAATTAGTTTTTTTTATATATTTTTTTTGGATTTGTATTATAGCAAAAAGTAAAAAAAATATATTTTTTTTATCAAAATTGTTGCTATTTTTTTGTGTATAGCGCAAAAAAAAAAAAAAAAAAACAGCCGCAAAAAATAAAAACCGCAGAGGTGATTAAATACCACCAAAAGAAAGCTCTATTTGTGGGGAAAAAAAGAGCGTCAATTTTGTTTGGGTACAACGTCACAGGACCGCGCAATTGTCAGTTAAAGCCACACAGTGCCGAATCCCAAAAAATGGCCTGGTCAGGAAGGGTGTAAATCCTTCCAGGGCTGAAGTGGTTAAAGGGGTTCAAAAAACAGTTTCTAAATATACTCTTTCAATGAAAAATAAAGATCAATGAGAGTTTACTAGTTCATGCATCTCCCTCTCAATGCAGCCCTATATACACATTTAGGAATAAAATCTGATCTGCTGCCTGCACTGGGTTCAGTCCTTTTTTTTTTTTTTTTTTTTTTTTACCTTTTTAGTGCTGTTTTATGGAATGACTGTCTGAAAGCAGTATTAAACCCAAAAGCAAACATTATATCAGAGCTTGTCAATTCTTATATGGGGTGTCGGCATTCATTTTCTATTTAGGCGTTCTTTCTTCTATTTTCATCTTGCGATCTGGCCAGTAAGCCTGTTTTTCAAAAGAACAAGCTCTTGCAAATGTATCAGTTACAGGAATAAGACAAACCATTTAACACTAACTGGGGTGCTTACAATGATCAGCTTTTATTTATTCATGTAAAACCTTTATCCCAAAAGGGAAAACAAACTGTTGCTGAGCTGGAATTTGGCTTCAAATTGTTAGTTCATCTAAAGCTAGTCTATCTAAAGCCTTGTACACACGTTTAGATTTTCAGATGACCGCACGTCCATTTTTTGTTGCATGCTGGTCTCATTTCAAAAGTGAAGAGGTTACTCACCATACGAAAATTCTCGTACAACAGAATACAACTTCAGAAGTGACGTAATGGGGTTGATTTACTAAAGCTGAAAAGTGCAACATTTGGTGCAGCTCTGGAAAGAAACCAATCAGCTTCCAGGGTTTGTGGTCAAAGCTTGATTGAACAAGCTGAAGTTAGAAGCTGATTGGCTACCATGTGCAGCTGCACCAGATTTTGTACTCTCCAGTGTTAGTAAATCAACCCCAATGTGTTGAATAGTTTTGTATTTTTTTTTTTTTTTTAGTTTTTGAGCATGCGTAGTCTTGCTCTAGAGATTTTTTTTCGGACCCCATACTAATGATACGAAAATCAGACGTTGAGTTCATGTATGACAATAATTTTATAGTCTGCACATCAGGATTTTTTGTCTGAAAAGTCAGACTGTCGACTGTCGAAAGGAGCATACTAATGCTAAGATTTTTGGACGATCGGTCATGGTACGAAAATTCACGTATGAATTTTGCATCGTGTGTACGGGCCTTTACACTCCCTCCCAGATGGACAATGTTGCTGTCTGCTGTGCCCCTTCACCCAGAGTGGGGGCACTCTAATACAGGAGGCGTGTTACTGTCCGAATCACCAGGTGAAAGCAAAGGGCAAAAAGCTTTAAAAAAGAAAAACAAATGCAGCCACCACATCTAATGATTTTGGTTTTGTGTTTAATACTGCTTGAACTTTCATTGATTATTGTCTAAGCCAAGGATATGCAATTAGCAGACCTCCAGATGTTGCAGAACTACAAATCCCATGAGGCATAGCAAGACTCTGACAGCCACAAGCATGACACCCAGAGGCAGAGGCATGATGGGACTTGTAGTTTTGCAACAGCTGGAGGTCCGCTATTTGCTTATCCGTGGTCTAAGCCATCCCATAAAATACATCCAAGAAATAGCCAACATTTTCTGTGTACATGCAATGAATATGAACCATATTTTATTACTTATTATTTTGTTAATGGATTGCACTTTTCTACACTAATATGAGGTAAAAATATCACAACAGAACGCTTACACTGAACTTTAATTTAATTTTTCTCCCCTACCTTATGGAGAAGAGAAACCTATTTCCACCATACAGTAAGGGTCACCTATAGAGTATATCATTTACATAGGCAAATTAAACAGACTTTTATATTTTTGATCCATGGTCAGCATTTACCAAGAGGCAATAAAATGCTGGCTCTATACAGTGAGGGGAAAAAAGTATTTGATCACCTGCTGGTTTTGTACGTTTGCCCACTAAGAAACGATCAGTCTATAATTTTAATGGTATGTTTATTTTATCAATGAGAGACAGAATAATACCAAAAATATCCAGAAAAACGCATTTCAAAAAAGTTATAAATTGATTTGCATTTTAATGAGTGAAATAAGTATTGACCCCTGCGCAAAACAGGATTTAGTACTTGGTGGCAAAACCCCACAGAGGTCAGACGTTTCTTGTAGTTGGCCACCAGGTTTGCACACATCTCAGGAGGGATTTTGTCCCACTCCTCTTTGCAGATCCTCTCCAAGTAATTAAGGTTTCGAGGCGGACGTTTGGTAACTCGAACCTTCTGCTCACTCCACATATTTTCTATGGGATTAAGGTCTGGAGACTGGCTAGGCCACTCCAGGACCTTAAAGTGGATGTAAACCCAATTCATTAAATTTGAGCTGGGCACATCTATCTGCAGAGTTTTCTTATCTCTCTTCAAAGCCCTGTGTCTTGTAGCTCTGTCCTGCTCTGTTCCTCTATCAGCCTGATAACTTTTGACAAGGTCTCTGAGACCCAGAGATAGAAGTGTGTGTCAAAGGAGGTTGCTATAAATAGATTAGCAGACTGCTAAAACTATACACAGGCAAGCTCTGCATGTGTGGGGAGGGGTTGTGTGCCTTTCCTCCAATCAGCTTCCTCACAGTGTCTAGCAATGATCCCCTCCTACAGGGGAACCAGGAAGAGAAAATTCTAACAGAACGTGCACTTTCTAAACAGTATATACATGTGAAGACAGAAGATATACATGTAAGACTTATATATGGAAATTTGTTTCATCTCTTAGTATCATCTGAGGCTGTTCACTTCACTGGATATATGGAGGGTTTACATCCACTTTAATGTGCTTCTTCTTGAGCCACTCCTCAGAGAGGTTTATTTACTAAAGGCAAATCCATTGTGCACTACAATTGCACTTGGAAGTACAGTCGCTGTAGACCTGAAGGGAACATGCAAGGAAAATAAAAAACAGCATTTTTGATTGCACATGATTGGATGATAGAAATCAGCAGAGCTTCCCCTCATTGCACATCTTCCCCTCAGATCTACATGACTGCACTTCCAAGTGCACTTGCAGTGCATTTGTAGTGAACAGTGGATTTACCTTTAGTAAATCAATCCCAAAATTATCATGTTGGAATACCCATCCATAACCCATTTTCATTGCCCTGGCTGAGGGAAGGAGGTTCTCATCCAAGATTTGATGGTACATGGCCCATCCATCACCCCTTTGATGTGCTGAAGTTGTCCTGTCCCCTTAGCAGAAAAACACCCCCAAAGATAACGTTTCCACCTCCATGTTTCACAGTGGGGATGAGGTTCTTGGGATCATAGGCGGCATTCCTCCTCCTCCAAACATGGTGGGTTGAGTTGATGCCAAAGAGTTTGATTTTAGTCTCATCTGACCACAACACTTTCACCCAGTTCTCCTCTGAATCATTCAGACGTTCATTAGCAAACTTCAGATGGGCCTGTACATGGGCGCTGCAGGATTTCAGTTCTTCACTGCATGTGTTACCAATTGTTTCCTTGGTGACTATGATCCCAGCTGCCTTGAGATCATTGACAAGATTCTCCTGTGTAGTTGTGGGCCGATTCCTCGCCGTTCTCTTGATCATTGAAACTCTGCGAGATCTCGAATGGAGCCCCAGACT
The DNA here is from genome assembly GCA_018402905.1 of Glandirana rugosa. NCBI lineage: Eukaryota > Metazoa > Chordata > Amphibia > Anura > Ranidae > Glandirana > Glandirana rugosa. The sequence goes on from BLSH010284837.1 coordinate 609,382, forward strand.
GAGGGAGACTGACAGTTATTTTGGGTTTCTTCCATTTGCGAATAATCGCACCAACTGTTGTCACCCTCTCACCAAGCTGCTTGCTGATGGTCTTGTCGCACATTCCAGCCTTGTGTAGGTCTACAATCTTGTCCCTGACATCCTTGGACAGCTCTTTGGTCTTGGCCATGGTGGAGAAATTGGAATCTGATTGATGGATTGCTTCTGTGAACAGGTGTCTTTTATACAGATAACAAGCTGAGAATAGGAGCACTTCCTTTAAGAGAGTGCTCCTAATCTTAGCTCCTTACCTTTATAGAAGACACCTGGGAACAAGAAATCTTGCTGATTGATAGGGGATCAAATACTTATTTTAAATCAATTTATAACTTTTTTGAAATGCGTTTTTATGGATTTTTTTTTGTTGTTATTCTGACTCTCACTGTTAAAATAAACCTACCATTAAAATTATAGTCTGATCATTTCTTTGTCAGTGGGCAAACCTACAAAACCAGCAGAGGATCAAATACTTTCTTCCTTCACTGTAGGTCACACAGTAATGTAAATCTTAGTGGTTGATCATTGGCCTTTAGATTATTGGCTGCAACCCCCCTACTGCCCACTCACTTCAAGTAAGCTACTATGTACACGTGTGTGTTTGTGAGAACTAGGGGAGGAAAACCTGAAGAAATGCTTCCTTCTGATACTATCTCAGCATACTTTTCGCAAGTATGCTTTTAGGAAATGCACCAGAAGAATTGCTTATTAAAGCAGACCTTGTGGTAAAAACTAAATCAGTGTTTCTCAACCAGGGTTCCTCCAGAAGTTGCTAGGGGTTCCTTGAGCAATTTCTACCTCTCAGATAAGTTCCCATTGACACCAATAAACTTTTTAGTTATCTGCAAGGGGGAAATTCTTTCCAATGATCACAAGTGTAAGGAGCATTCTTCCCACCAGTGGCGGCTGGTGTGTGAGGGGCGCTGGGGAGCTGGGGCGCCGCCTCCCCCCCGGCAAAAGAAGAAAAAAAAAGTCAACCCCGCACCCCTGCAGGTGGCGCCGGTACATTGACTTTCTTTTTTTTTTTTTTCGGCTCCTTGGCTGTCACAGTGAGCCTATTGGTTGGCCATTAAAAGCTATGAGTGTGCGCTGAACGGGCGCACACTCATAGCTTGATTGGCTGCCCTGAGCCTCCACTCAGGGTGATTGGATGCGTGGCCGGGGGCGAGTCACTGTGGCAGCGGAGGTGACTTCCGCTCCCACAGAGACCATGACCGCCCGGGGACCAACGAGGGGGGGCAGCCGCTCTCCGTGTGCCGAACTCTGCAGACCCAGCGCGCACTCCGCATGCCGAACCTCTGCAACACTCCTGCCTGCTGGATGGGGTAAGTGCGGGGGGGGGTGGGACGACGACTCTGTAATGTACCCCACCTGTGTCACTGTCTGCAAACTGCCCCACCTGTGTCACTGGCTGCATAACTGCCCCTCCTGTGTCACTGGCTGCAAACTGCCCCCACCTGTGTCACTGGCTGCAAACTGCCCCCATCTGTGTCACTGGCTGCAAACTGCCCCCACCTGTGTCACTGGCTGCATAACTGCCCAACCTGTGTCACTGGCTACATAACTGCCCCCACCTGTTTCACTGTATACTGTGCCCTGTGATGCAGAGCTGTATACTGTGCCCTGTGATGCTGGAGCAGTATACTGTATCCTGTGATGCTGAGCTGTATACTGTGTCCTGTGATGCTGAGCTGTATACTCTGTCCTGTGATGCTGAGCGCTATACTGTGTCCTGTAATGCTGAGCTGTATACTGTGCCCTGTGTTGCTGAGCTGTATACTGTGTCCTGTGATGCTGAGCTGTATACTGTGTTGCCGAGCTGTATACTGTGTCCTGTGATGCTGAGCTGTATACTCCTGACACAATATGTGGAATACAGGGGACGGAGTGGGTGGATTCTATAAGGGGTGGGGCTTATTAGAAATAGGAGGGGTCAAAAGGAAGGTCGGGGCCTGGCTCCCCTCCATCCAAAAACTCCACCAGCCGCCACTGCTTCCCACTGATCATCACACTAATGTATCATGAGTTGGAGATATAGTCATTTTTAGCAGGGGTTCCACGAGACAAGGAAGTTATTTCAAGGGTTCTTCAGTGTTGAAAAGGTTGAGAAAGCCTGGCTTAAATTATGCAGATCCTCTCCTATATCATTAACACCCTCTTTAAAGTGTATCGAAATCCAAGAAGAAAAATGTAATATGTGGCAGTGTACAAGTCTTTAGATGTGGTATCTACATTTGTTTTCTTTTTCGTTTTATTTTTACCTGCCGCTCCTGACTACTGTCCTAGGGTGTCAACACTCACTTGCAATATCTATAGATGTACTGCAGTTCTAGGAGAGGCTTACCTAACTATTTGCCTGAAGGTACAGTATGCACGTATTACAAACTTCCATGCAGTTGTCACAGAGTTGAATCTAAATTCTTAATATGCTTACATTTTGCCTTTCCTGGTTCCTCCTATGCCCCACCGCCCCCCAGTCAACACCCTTAACTTGCTGTAGCTTCTAAAAAATGCTGTGAGAAGCTCACAATGTGCAGTGAAACCATTCAGTACAGATGAGAAGCCTGTACAACTGGGAAAGACCGAAGAGACGGCTGGCTTTAAACGTGTTGCAGTTTCTGCACAGACACTGAAAATAGGTGACTTGCAAATTGTGCCCTATAGTGCTAACCACTTGCATGTATACATTTGATTGTGTGTAATGCAGCGTTATTATTTACGTCAAATTTCGATTTAGTCATAGTCTTTTGACTAAAATGCCGTTTTAGTCATCTTTATTGTTTTAGTTTTAGTTGTATTTTAGGCATCTGAATTATTTTAGTTTTAGTTGTATTTTAGTCGACTAAAGCCAGTTTTTTGTTCAGGCCTTGCTACAAAAAAGTCAGGACCCTGGACACGACATAAGAGCGAGGGTTATGACCCTCCACCTCCCACCAAGCTATATAAGCCTTCCAGGTGCGGTGGTAAATCTTGCAGGAAGTACACTTGCGAGCCTTCAACAATGTAGGGATCACTGAGTCAGCGACTCCCCTGTCTCTTAACACCTGGAACTCAATAGCCAAGCCGTCAAAGCCAGCGAGGGTAAAGCAGGGTGCAAGATGGGCCCCTGAGACAGAAGGTCGCCTTGCAGCGGGAGCCGCCAAGGGGCATCTGCCACCATGTGCACCACATCGGCGTACCAAGTGCGCCGAGGCCAATCTGGAGCCACCAGGATTATTGGCATCCCCTTGGCCACTATCCAGCGTATCAATCGCAGAAGCAGTTTTATTGGAGGGAAGGCGTACAGAAGGCGGTAATGACCCCAGTGGGCCACCAGAGCGTCCGTGGCCACTGCCAACGGATCCTTGGTTCTGGACACAAAGGTCTCCACCTTGTGATTGAATCGAGACGCCATGAGATCCATGTCTGGCGTCCCCCATCTGCGGCAAATCTGATTGAGCACCTCCGGGTGGAGAGACCACTCTCCCTGGTCCGGCTTCTGGCGACTGAGAAAGTCCGCCTGCCAGTTCTCCACACCTGGAATGTAAATGGCAGAGATTGCCGGAACGTGACGTTCCGCCCACCGTATTATCAGAGCTGCCTCCGCCGGAGCTGCTGGACTCCTTGTGCCGCCTTGATGGTTCACATACGCCACTGCTGTGGCATTGTCCGATTGAATTCGAATCGGACGACCCTGCAATCTCACTGTCCAATGAAAAAGACACAATCTGATTGCTCTCAGCTCCAGTACATTGATGGGGAGGCGAGCCTCCTGTGCCGACCAACGGCCCTGGGCAGGATCCCTCCCCAGCCTGAAAGACTGGCATCCGTGGTGATGATCACCCACTGAAGGGGCAGGAACGACTTCCCCTGAGTCAGGGCCGAGTCTCGAAGCCACCAGGTCAGAGACGCCCTGGTCTGGGAGCTCAGACGGATATGAAGGTCCAAGGACCGAGGGGACCTGCCCCACCGAGCCAGAATTGCTCACTGAAGGAGACGAGTGTGACTCTGGGCGAAAGGGATCGCCTCGAACGACGAGACCATGAGCCCCAGCACCCGCATACAGAACCGTAATGAAGACCGACGGTGCAACAGGAGAGTTCGTACTGCCGACTGCAGAGACAGCAACTTGGCTGGAGGGAGGAACACCTTCGCCTGTTCTGTGTCCAGAATTAGACCCAGAGACTCCAGGCAATGGGATGGAGAGACCGACGACTTCTGCAGGTTGAGTAACCAACCGAAGTCCTGCAGCGATGTCATTGTGATTCTCACATTCTCCTCCAGAGCCGAGACGGACTCCGCTCGCAGGAGCAGGTCGTCTAGGTAGGCTACCACTGCAATGCCTCTCTGTCGGAGCAACGCCAACACCGGGGCTAGCAGTTTTGTGAAAACTCAGGTGCTGAAGCCAGGCCGAAGGGGAGTGCCACAAATTGAAAGTGGAGGTCTCCCACTGCAAAGTGCAGGAAGAGCTGATGCCGTGGAAGAATAGGTACAAGGAGGTACGCATCCCTGATGTCCAGGGATGCCAGAAATTCCCCCTGATGAAGGGCGGCCACGACCGAGCGGATAGATTCCATCCGGAATTTCCGCACCCTGACATACCAGTTCAGGGCCTTCAGGTCCAGTACTGGCCGAACCCCCCCCCCCTTTTTGGGAACCACAAATAGATTTGAGTAGAAACCTCGAAACCTCTCTTCTGGAGGCACTGGCACGATTACCCCCTGGTCGGAAAGTGCTTGGACAGCCCCAAAAAGAGCCTCCCGGCGGTCCTGAGGGAGCCCTAAGTTTGATGGGAAGAACCTGTCTGGGGGTAGAGTGTTGAACTCTATCCTGTACCCGGTGGACACCACTTCCCGGACCCAACAATTGGGAACGTGGGCCAGCCACCGGCCTGCAACCCATCAGGCTGAGGAGGACTTGTCCTCCGCCTTTTCGATTTTGCGCTGCCACTGCCGTTTTCCGGCCCCTGCAGCGACCTTACCGGGGCGGGTCCCTTTACTTGCTGCGCCCGGGGCGTGAAAAAAACCTCTTCTGACCCGAGGGAGGGGGCCCCTGTCTACGGTGAAACTCACGCCTGCGGGGTTCTGGAAGGAAGGTACTCTTACCTCCCCTGAAGTCCTTAATAATCTCATCCAAGCGTGGACCAAATAGACGTCCACCCTGAAAAGGGAGGTCAGCAAGCCCCTTTTTGGAAGCATGGTCACTGGACCAAGAACGCAACCAAAGTATCCGTCTGAGTATGATGGCAAAAATCGTTATTCTGGATAACATCGGCAGTAAATCAACGGGCACATCACAAAGGTACTTGAACCCTTGGAGCAAAAACTCAGCCCTCTGTGGGGCGTCCATCAGGCGACCGTTCTCCAGATCCTTCTGGAGTTCTTCCATACGCTCATACAGATGTTGAGCCGCCATGGCAGACGCCAGGGCTGGTCACACGGCAGAGCTTGCCACCAGGAACAGCGACTTTAAAAGCGTTTCTGTTTTTCTATCAGTGGGATCCTTAAAAGAAGGGGTCCCTTCCAGAGGAATGGTCGTCGCCTTATTAAGGCGGGCTATCGGTGGGTCCACCACAGGCGATTCCCATTTTTTCAAAAAGCTTTCCTCAAAGGGATAGCGAGCAGCGAACCGTCGCAGCTTAGTGCGAATGCCAGCGATAATGGCGGCGGCCAACGCTTTTTCACGCGCAGCCGCCGCCCCCTGATCCTCTTCACCGTCCGATGGGCCCAGTTCCCCATCAGACAGGTCCACTGGGGTCCCTGGGACCCCTGAGACCATTTCCGGATCAGAATCCTCCCCCTGATGGATAAAGAGGAGGAGGGGGACGCTTCTTGGGGGCCTGTCGGGCGGCATCCGCCCTGGAAGAAATTCACTAAAGATCGCCCGCAGCTGGTCCAAAAATGCCCCTTGCGCAGATTGCACCTCCTCAGCAGGCTCAGCAGTGTAATCTGCCATCTCCCCTCAGTGACACTAAGAAAGATGATGAGGCACCCCCACACTGCCGCACACCACCGCCCCACAGTGCACCAGGGTAATGTGACGACTCGGACGACTCCTCCACGTTAGACGCGTTCCCCGTAAAAACCTGGTCGACGCCCGCTAGAAATCACTTAAAGAAGGTCCCGCCTACGGCGGGCTGTCCGGGGGTTCTTCGCAGGGGGAGGAGGAGAAATAGGTAGTCCCCCTCCTAAGACTAGGCCTTTACCAGAGTCCCCAGGGTCCCTGGGGTCACCTGGACAGACTACCCCTTGACCCGGGTAGCCTGCCACTTCTCCTAGTCCCCCGCCGCCGACGCGCACTTTTTCGCAACCGGCGGCGGTAATAGCGACCGTAAGCGTGATTC
>BLSH010284837.1:621666-632081 GCA_018402905.1 Glandirana rugosa
GGTTACCTGTGAGACTTTCTCGAGGTCACAAAGAGACACCACTATCCTCTTGGAAGGTCTTCTTGTTGGTAGAGACGTCGTGAGGTGGTTAGTCCGGACATACCATCTCACCGGTCTACGTTCGGTGAGGAGTCATTTTCCGTGTATTGTCCGGCAGACCTCAAACGGTTTTCCGGGGACTTCCTGAGAGTCTGGTACTCTCGATTTTAAGAGACCAGACTACTTTGTTTCTAACTTGAGAAACCGGACTTACCGTTCGCAGAACAGACCTCCTTTGGTCCGTGGCGACTAGTGGACCGGTTATGGTAGGGATGTCACTTCGTACCACCGCTGTCGTAGTACTACAACCCTACAAAAGGTCACTGTCCTTTACCCTCTGATCGATCCTAGTGCTTAGGGTTGTTGTCCTGTTGGAAGATGAACCTTCGCCCCCGTCTGAGGTCCAGAGCAGGTTTTCATCAAGGATGTCTCAGTACATTGCTGCATTCATCTTTCCCTGATCCTAGCTAGTCTCCCATTTCCTGTCACTGGAAAACATCCCAACATCATGATGCTGTCGCCACCATGCTTCACTGTAGGGATGGTATTGGCCAGGTGATCAGCGGTGCCTGGTTTCCTCCAGACAAGACGCTTGCCATTCAGGCCAAAGAGTTCAATCTTTGTTTCATCAGACCAGAGAATTTTAGCTCTCATGGTCTGAGAGTCCTTCAGGGGCCTTTTGGCAAACTCCAGACGGCCTGTTATGTGCCTTTTACTGAGGAGTGGCTTGCATCTGGCCACTCTACCATACAGGCCTGATTGGTGGAGTGCTGCAGAGATGGTTGTTCTTCTGGAAGGTTCTCCTATCACCACAGAGAAACACTGGAGCTCTTTCAGAGTGTCCATTGGTTCTTGGTCACCTGCCTACGTCCCCCCCCCCCTATCACTCAGTCTGGCCAGGCAGTCTGCTCTAGGAAGTGTCCTGGTGTTTCCAAACCTCTTCCATTTACTGATGGTGGAGGCCACTGTGCTCATTGGAACCTTCCATGCTGCAGAAATGTTTTGGTACCCTTCCCCTGATCTGTGCCTTGATACAATGCTGTCTCGGAGGTCTACAGACAATTCCTTGAACTTCATGGCTCTGACATACACTGGTAACTGTGGGACCTTATATAGGCAGGTGTGTGCCTTTCCAAATCATGCCCAATCAACACCAATCTAGTTGTAGAAACATCTCAAGGATGATCAGTGGAAACAAGATGCACTTGAGCTCAATTTTGAGTGTCATGGCAAAGGCTGTGAATACTTATGTACATGTGATTTTTTGTTTTGAATAAATTCACAAAGATTTAAAACCAACTTCTTTCATGTTGTCATTATAGGGTATTGTTTGGAGAATTTTGAGGAAAAAGTGAAGCGCTGTGAATACTTTCCAGATGCACTGTATTACCTGACTATATTACCAACATTAATTATGAAGAAATTCTTTCAGCAGCTTATTATTCTTATGTGGTAGTGCTGTGTTAGTTTTGATGTCAAATTTCAATTTTGTTTTAGTCACAGTCCTTGCACTAAAATGCCATTCGTATTTTAGTCATCTGAATTGTTTTAGTTTTATTCGTATTTTGGTCAACTAAATAGTGTTAATTTCATTGACGGAAAATATTTTTGTCAATTAAATTAACAGTGTAATTGGGTTTCAGATGGTTACAGAATCAACAGTCCACAAACTGATTTGATTGACAGACCCACATAAAACAAACCAAAGGAATACTACTGTAGTAAAAGTAGGTTTACTGCGCATAAACAGTTGTATCACAGAGAACAGCTCATAAGAAAATCTTACATATTAAGGCCTCATACACACGGGCGTCTGTGAGAAAATAGGCAAAACGTCGGGTCCAAAGTTTTGGAAAAAATCTGCGTTTTTACCGGCGTTAGTGAGCATCGGCATCAATAGGCGTTTTTTAAAGAAAAATCAGTCCTCTGCTATTTTTCAACCTAAAAACGCCAGCGTCAAAAAACGTCAGTTAACGCAAGTACGGCGTTAGCGAGCGTTTTGCCGATTGGCGTCAAAAAACGCCAAAACGCTACAGCCTCAGAATGCACTGGTCATGCATTCTACAAACAGTTCACTAATGCCGACGCCCTCTACTGCTCACAAACGCCAGCGTTTTTAGAGGGCCATTGAATAACATGGAGAGCTGCAAAAAACGCCCCTTAACGTGGCGTCAAAAAACGCACGTGTGTATGAGGCCTAAAACCTATGTCAAAACTTAGATTTGTGTGTGCCCATGAAATGGCGACAAACTTCAGTACTCTATATTTTCTATAGGCGATGCTTCAAAGGCCCTCTATAGGTCATCAGTTTAAGGTTACAGGTCTTGTGCTAGAACTATTTCTCTCACTCCAGCATGAGCGGTGCTATGTAATGTGTATCATAATCAACGTTTTCACGAGTAGACGCCCCCCACACATGCGTTTATGTTCGTATGTGTGTATATGTGGGGGTGAGGGGGCCTCAACATTTTTTTAGGGGGGGGGGGGATTTGTGCTTGGGTGTAAGGCTCGATTCACATCTATGCATTTCATTTTTGCAGTGCTTTCCACTGTTTTTTACAGCGATTTGCGAAGGGGTCCTGCGTGACTCCAAAACGTTGCACTTATCCTGTTGTGATCTGATCTTTCTGCAATAAAAGTTTTGGACTGAAATTCAAATCCATGGTATGCTGGCGAACAAGTGCATTCATTTTAACTTTCATGATGAATGAAGAGCAAATTCCACAAAGTGCATTAGAAAAATTATCCTTTTCATATGGCTCTAAAGAACAAAATAGAAATTACACAAATTGTTAAAAGTGGAACTTCACTCTTCCAAGCAACATTGAGGATTGTTAATCCTAATGCTGCTAGCATTAGTAAATAGATAGGAAAGTAGATCATATTTGCATGTTTAAAAAATTTTTCTTTTTACATTTCTTCAGTTATTTCCTGGTTTCTTGCCCAGGAAAATGATGTAATACATCCCAGGAGTCTTCAGGAGGGGTGGAGAGGAGGAGGGTTTTTTTTATTATTTTTTAAGCTAAGCACAGTCTCCTGCATGCACGCTTGGACTAACGGCAGATGGAATCCAGGAAGGAAATGCTACATGAATCATTTGCCCTTACTCAAGATGGCCATGGCCAGAAATGCTAGGGAGATGTTATGCAAAGTGATTTCTCAACAAAATAAAGCATGGTGACATGGATGAATGGATGGGGGAGTTTGCTTTGAATAATAAAAAATGAATTAAAGTAGTGTTTTTGGTTTGTGGTGCTCAAATGCAGTGAAGATCCACTTTGAGGGTCCATGCACACGAAACAGCAGAAAAAATGCCAAACTGCTGGCAGAAAAAAAGCAGCATAATTTCACTTCTTCCCGTCCGCGCCATAGCCGAATGACGGCTACAGCGCGGCTCCAAAATGCCGGGAGGCAGTCAATAGACGTCCTACCCTTCGGCTCATGCTGGGCGCGCGTGCGCCGCCGCGTGAGTGTGTCCGCAGGTCGGGCGGACCCAATGTCCGCCAGAGACCCGCGATCTCCTCACAGAGAGCCGGAATGGGGAACCGCCGCTGTATACACGGCGGTTCCCCGTTCTGTGGGGGGGGGGGGGGGGGACATGCCAGATCTACTGATCCCTGTCACTGGCATGGCCCTGCCAACCCCTCCCCCCCACAGTTAGAACACACCCAGGGAACACATTTAACCCCTCCACTGCCCCCTTAGTGTTAACCCCTTAACTGCCAATGACATTTACACAGTAATCAGTGTCCATTTTTAGATCTGATCGCTGTTTAACCACTTACCAACCGGAAGGATTTCCAGCTTTAGGACCAGAGCACTTTTTGCGATTCGGCGCTGCGTCGCTTTAACTGACAATTGCGCGTTCGTGCGACGTTGCACCCAAACAAAATTTGCGTCCTTTTTTTCCCACAAATAGAGCTTTCTTTTGGTGGTATTTGATCGCCTCCGCGTCATTTCTGATCGCCGCTATAAACAAAAGAAGAGCGACCATTTTGCAAAAAAACCCAAATTTCTTACTTTTTGCTAAAATTCAAATCCAAAAAAAAAATATATAAAAAAACATTTTTTTTCACCGTTTTTGGCCGATTTATATAATTCCTCATATTTGTGATATAAAAAAAAAATCGCATTCGGCGTTTATTGATTGGTTTGCGCAAAAGTGGCCGCGTTTACAGATGGTGAGAATTAATTTCTGGGGTTTTTATTTATTTTTTACTAGTAATGGCGGCGATCTGCGATTTTTAGTGGTACTGCGATATTGCAGCGGCCATGTCGGACATTTTTGACACTTTTTTGGGACCAACGACATTTATTCAGCGATCAGAATGTCCACTGATTACTGTATAAATGTCATTGGCAGTGAAGGGGTTAACTGTGTTCCCTGGGTGTGTTCTTACTGTGGGGGGGTTGGGCTAACATGGGCATGAGAGATCTAACTGATCCCAGTGACAGGGATCAGTAGATCACCCATGCCCCTACTAACAGAGCACGGAACCACCGTGTTTACATCGGTGGTTCCCCGTTCTTTGCCTGTGGCCACTCATCGCGGCTTGCCGGCGGACATCGGGTCCGCCCAAGCCACGGGCACACTCCTCAGGAGTGCGGCGGGCGCGCACGCCCCCTAGCGGCTGTTCACAGATCGCCGTGTTTTTGTGATTCGCGCTCAGCATCCCGACTGCCGCCGTGAAAACACGGCACGCGGTCGGGAAGTGGATAAATGTCATTGGTCCCAAAAGTGTCAAAAACGTCCGGCGTGTCCGCCGCAATACCGCAGTCCCGATAAAAATCGCAGATCGCTGCCATTACCAGTAAAAAAAATAAAAATAAATAAAAACGCCATAAACCAATGTCCATAGTTTGTAGGCGCTATAACTTTTGCGCAACCCAATCAATATACGCCGATTGCGATTTTTTTTTACCAAAAATATGTAGCATATAGATCGGTCTAAACTGATGAATACATTTTTTTTTTTTTTTGGATATTTATTATAGCAAAAGTAAAAAATATTGTTCTTTTTTCAAAATCATTACTCTTCATTAGTTTATAGCGCAAAAACCGCAGAGGGGACCAAATACCACCAAAAGAAAGCTCTATTTATGGGAAAAAAAGGATGCCAATTTTGTTTGGGTACAACGTCGCACGACCGCGCAATTGTCATTCAAAGAGTGACAGCGCTGAAAACTGAAAATTGGTCTGGGCAGGAGGGGGGGTTTAAGTGCCCAGTAAGGAAGTGGTTAAGCGCATTTGTGTTTAGAAGTGGTTTTCCCTAAAAAAAAATTTGAAAAATGTACACCCAAAAGTGGAATTTCCGCTTTATTTGCTGGTGACCCTCTTACATTCCACATTTGGAATGTCATTTTTTTTTTGAGGGGGCGAGTTCCCTGTTTTCACAGGTACCCAGTTCACACTTCCACCCCTGGCACCTCTCTCCCCTCCCTCCCGGCAATCTTCTGGGACATGTCACAGGTCCCAGAAGATTGCCCCGCCATACAGAACGCGCACCGGAAGCCACAGCCAGGAGCCCACAATTGTAATGTCGGCACCACGGAGAGGAGGGGGAGCGGAGCGAGGCATCGGACGGCCGCATCGCTGGACCATGGGACAGGTAAGTGTCTGTCACTTTTTGTAGCTGCTGCCTTTTAAATGGGAGGAACACCATTTTAAAAATGATGGATGCACCTAAACACCGCATTTAGGAGTGTCAAGCCCAAAAGCTCCTCTCACAAAGCATAAAACACCCAAATGTGCATGGACACATAGGCGAACAGAGTTATTTCTACAGGCTGAAAGATGAAACTCCTGTATAAGCAGCATTTTTATGTCCAGTATGCACGAGACCAAAGGTTCACCTTCATGAAAAAAAATAAATAAATGCACGTTTTTGCCAGAAAAAAAAAAAAGTGCATTTATTATTATTATTTTTTTTTTTTACAGGGGCCTTTAAAGTATTGCACCCTCAGTCAATCAATCAATGGATGCAATGTCAGGCTCCTGCAGACTCTTCCTCTAGCTCTCTGCCCGTACCTCTGTATGGGCTGTCAGAGAGCTGGAGGAAGATTCAATGGACTGCAAAGTGCCACACTCATGGCAGATGAGATTTGTAGTTTATTCCCAGATCCATGTGAATAAACGATGCAGCATTTGCCACGCTGTGTACCAGAAATGTCTAGAGAGAGGAGGGGCGTTTACAAGCAGAAAAAAACCAAAAAAAAAACAAATCACTTGTGCATTTTGGATAAGAGCTTTTGAGCATTGAAAACGCTCAAAAGTGTGTTAACGTGCATGAACGCTAGGCGCATTCTCGTGCGAATGCCTTCTAATGGCCAGAATTCTGGCCAATAGAAGGCATTAACGCCCATGCAAAATGCAGCTTTTATCACTTTTTTGGTGCTGTTAAACTCCTGCAGGAGAAAAAAACTTCAAGAGCATGCAGTGTGCCTAAAAATGAAGTGCCTGTACTGTAATACACTGGGGATGATTTACTAAAGGCAAATAGACTGTGCACTTTTGCAAGTGCAGTTGCTCCAAAGCTTAGTAAATGAGGTAAAGCTTCATTATACAAAGAACACCCAATCACATGCAAAGAAAATTTAAAAAAAAAAATGCATTTTTGCTTGCACATGATTGGATGATGGAGTCAGCAGAGTTCTCCCTCATTTACTAAGCTCTTACAGAGTGCAACTGCACTGCAAAAGTACACAGTCTATTTGCCCTTCGTAAATCAACCCCACTGTCTCAACTTGCTCTGCACATGCTCACTTGCTCCCCATTTTTGGCATTGTGTTGAGTCACTAGAGGCCGATCAGCTGGCAGCCTAAAAATGTACTGCTGCTCAGGGGCTCTGGGCTTCAGCAAAATGGCAACCTCCGGCAAGAAAATACAGGAAGAATGCTGGAGGCAATTTACTGCACACCTTTATTTTGGTAGCAATGTACATGTACATGTGAAATGTATGTTCCTTGCTAAAGAACATTTTTTTTTTATCAAGTTGTTATGGGTAATGTTCCACTTTAAGTTATGACAAAATTATCTCTGAATAAATAGGCCCATAGCAGAAATGCAAAAGTTTAGGAGTGCAGAGATGCAAGAGCTTAAAGGAAAGCCATAGATGTAACATGCACAAGTTGCAAAAGTGTGTTTTGAGAAGTAAAGAAACTAGTGTTGTGAAATCTGTCTGGAAGCCCCCCTTCCCATTGATTGTGTATTAACTGCTTGCCGACGGCTGATTGGCAATTGATGGCGACAGTGTGGCTCGATAGCGCGGATCGGCGTCATATGACGGCGGCCGCGAGATCGAGCGCAGTGAGCGCACGCGTACCGGCGGAGGTGCGCCCGCGCGCTCACTGTGTCCGGGGAGGGCCAGGGAGCGGCAGATTCGATCTCCGCCGGCCACCCGCGATGCCCCCCCCGGAGTGAAAGAACGGAGGTCCATGTAAGTAAACACGGACCTCCGTTCTGTGAGGGGGGAAGGGCTGTGATCACAGCCTTCCTCTACATGGAAGGTGTGATCACTTCCCTTCTCCTGTTAGGGCAGTCCCCCCACAGTTAGAACACGCCCAGGGAACATAGTTAACCCTTAGAGCGCCCCCTGCAGGTTAACCCCTTCACTGCCAATGGCATTTACACAGTAATCAGTGCATTTTTATAGCACTGATCGCTGTATAAATGCCAATGGTCCCAAAAAAAGTGTCAAAATGTTCCGACATGTCCGCTGAAATATTAGCAGTACCACTAAGAATCGCAGATCGTCGCCATTACTAGTAAAAAATAAAAAAAAAAATAAAAACCCCAGAAATTAATTCTCATCATCCGTAAACGCGGCCACTTTTGCGCAAACCAATCAATAAACGCCGATTGCGATTTTTTTTTATCACAAATATGAGGAAGAATATAAATCGGCCAAAACCGATGAAAAAAATGTTTTTTTATATTTTTTTTTTGGATTTGTATTTCAGCAAAAAGTAAGAAATTTGGGTTTTTTTGCAAAATTGTCGCTCTTCTTTTGTTTATAGCGGCGATCAGAAATGACGCAGCGGTGATCAAATACCACCAAAAGAAAGCTCTATTTGTGGGAAAAAAAAGGACGCAAATTTCGTTTGGGTACAACATCGCACGACCGCGCAATTTTCAGTTAAAGCGATGCAGTGCCGAATCGCAAAAAGGGCTCCGGTCCTAAAGCTGGAAATCCTTCCGGTCCTTAAGTGGTTAATGAAAGTTGCATAAATGGTCAGATGTGGTTTATCACCTAGTCTTGCACTACAGTATAGGACCAATTAAACAGTTCTGCCTTTGAATATTTCTTTGCTCATGGATACTTTAACCAATTCAAGACCACCCACCGCATATATACCTGTGGCAGGGCGGCACAAAATAACGTACCTGTACTTTGTTTTGTGCAATAGATACTGTGGGTGTGCGCCCACTGCACGGAGCGGGAGCCAATCCGCGGGTTCCAGAGACCCGATGTCCGCCAGCTGCATGCATTCGCTTCACAGAGAGGCAGAATGGGGATCTGCCTTTGTAAACAAAGCAGATCCCCATTCTGACAGGGAAGTACACAGAGATCTTCTGTTCCTTGTAATCAGGAACAGTGATCTCTGTGTTCTGCCTGTTAGACCACCCCCCACACAATTCGAAAACACTGAGGGAACACATTTAACCTTTTGGCCGCCCCTGATGTTAGCCATTTATACAGTGATCAGTGCATTATTTAGCACTGATCACTGTATTGGTGTCACTGGTCTTCAAAAAGGGTCACTTGGGGTCAGGTTTGTCCACCGCAATGTCGCAGTCCCACTAAAAATTGCAGATCGCCGCCATTACTAGTAAAAACTATTTAAAAAAAATAAAAAGTACATAAATACATCCCATAGTTTGTAGACGCTATAACTTTTGCGCAAACCAATATACGCTTATTGGGATTTTTTTACCAAAAATATGTAGAATACATATTGGCCTAAACTGATGAATACATTTGTTTACTTTACTTTTTTTTGGATGTGTATTATAGCAGAAAGTAAAAAAATATTTTTTTTTTCAAAATTGTCAGGTTTTTTTTTTTGTTTGTTTATAGCACAGAAAATAGAAACTGCAGAAGTGATCAAATACCACCAAAAGAAAGCTCTATTTGTGGGAAAAAGGGACATCAATTTTATCTGGGTACAGCGCTGCACGCCCGTGCAATTGCCAGTTAAAATAACGCAGTGCCGTATCGCAAAAAATGGCCTGGTCATTAAGGGGGTAAAACATTCTGGAGCTGAAATGGTTAATAGTAGCAACAAGTCTACAACACTAAAACACATTTTAATACATTGAAGCAGACTTTTTTTTTTTTTTTAAACGCAGCAGTATATAGTAAAACTCCTTTCTCAAGAAGAGCAGTCTTTTTAGCTGCACAATTTAGTCCTAATTTTTTCTAGGTCTGGGTCTAAGTGGGTCAGTAAGCCATACACATAACAAAATTGGAATTAAACTTTAAAATTAGCTTTAATGTGCATTCAATTTTTCCTGAAGTGCAGTTGTCATAGCAAACTAAGGAAGTAACGCCAGGTACTGAGCAGGATATGGAGGTTTGTTTTAAGGAATGGAAATTAAACATAAAGAAATACCAGACAGACATTCTTGTCTGCTGGTCTGAATCATCCTTTCCGGCCCTTCGCATAAACAAAGCTGTAAACATAAAGATACTAAAACAGGAAAAAAAGTGACCAAGAGGTGCTGTATAAAATTTGTGGTTCCAAAACACTGACCAAACCAAGGCCAAAAATGCAGATCTTTCTTAGTATGGCTGAAAATTCAAGAATGTAAAAAAGAGCACATTAAATAGCAGTCAATAGTAGTCACTGTTTAACCAGCACTGCAAAGAAAATTGAATGTGTATGAACTCTTAAAGCGGAACTTCAGTCATTTTTCATCTTTAAGTTTATTAAATCTTCTGTCCTTGTTGTTTTAACTTTGGATAGTAAAACATTTTTTTTTTCTGCCAGTAAATACTTTATATCGCCCACTTCCTCTTTCTTGATTGGAAAAATGCCTCAGGGTTTGACATCCTATACAGCTCTCTGCCAGGAAGGGAGGGATGAGTCTTAAGAGGGCCAATGAGAGCTGCAGAGCTGGAGGTGTGCTTCTGTGTGTCTGTGTAAATCCAGGAAGTGAACAGGCTGCAGCTTCAGCTGCCCACAGTTAAAATGGATGCAGCCAGACTCAGTGGTGGGAGATTTCTGCAGCATATTTGGGAAGTACAGAATCACAGTATATATAAAAATACGCAAAGTGGTTGGAGGGAAGCTTCAGAATGGCAAAGATGTTTATTACAAAGAGAGAATCTCCCCAACAAGGAGAGAGACAGCAATAAAACTTGACAGTGGTTCCA
>BLSH010284837.1:654679-666897 GCA_018402905.1 Glandirana rugosa
CACCCGTCACCCATCAGTGACCACCACCACCAGACACCCGTCACCCATCAGTGACCACCACCACCAGACACCCGTCACCCATCAGTGACCACCACCACCAGACACCCATCACCCATCAGTGACCACCACCACCAGACACCCATCACCCATCAGTGACCACCACCACCAGACACCCGTCACCCATCAGTGACCACTGCCAGTCACCCGTCACCCATCAGTGACCACTGCCAGTCACCCGTCACCCATCAGTGACCACTGCCAGTCACCCATCACCGACCACCGCCAGTCACCCATCAGT
Source organism: Glandirana rugosa (assembly GCA_018402905.1). Taxonomy (NCBI): domain Eukaryota; kingdom Metazoa; phylum Chordata; class Amphibia; order Anura; family Ranidae; genus Glandirana; species Glandirana rugosa. Next base: position 654,978 of record BLSH010284837.1, read on the forward strand.
GACCACCGCCAGACACCCGTCACCCATCAGTGACCGCCAGCCACCCAGTGACCACCGCCAGTCACCCATCAGTGACCATCGCCAATCACCTGACAGTGACTGTCACACCCATGAGTAAATATCACCTGTAAAAGTCTCACACATGTGGTATCGCCATATTCGGGGGGGGGGGGGGGGGGAGTAGAATGTATTTAGGGGTGTCATTTTTGCTATGTACATGCTGTGTGTTGGAAATATCATATAAATGGACAACTTTGTGTAAAAATAAAAGCGGTTTCATTTTTTTCCCACATTTTCCAAAAACTAATGGAAAAAAATGACATGTTCAAAAGACTCATTATGCATCATAGATTATACGTTGGGGGGTTTGCTTTCCAAAATAGGGACATTTTGTGGGCAATTCCATTGTCCTGGTGCTCCAGGACCTTCAAAAGTGTAATAGAGTGTTGAGAAATGAGATGTGTAATTTATGCTTGTAGAACGCCTGAAGGTGCTAGTTCAATGTAGGGCCTCTGTATGTGGTCAGACTATGTAAAAGTCTCACACATGTGGTATCGCCATACTCAGGAGGAATAGCAAACTGTATTTTGGGGTGTCATTTTTGCTATGTACATGCTATGTGTTGGAAATGTCTTATAAATGGACAACTTTGAGTAAAAAAAAAAAATGCGTTTTCATTTTTTTCCCACATTTTCCAAAAACTCCTGGAAAAAAATGAACCGTTCAAAAGACTCATTATGCCTCATAGATTATATGTTGGGGTGTTTGCTTTCCAAAAAGGGGTCATTTTGTGGGCAATTCCATTGTCCTGGTGCTCCAGGGCCTTCAAAAATGTGATAGGCTGTCATTACATTAGATGTGTAATTTATGTCCCTAGAATACCTGACGGCGCTCCCTGCATGTTGAGCCTCTGTATGTGGCCAGGCTGTGAAAAAGTCTCAGACATGTGATATCGCCATACTCAGGAGGAGTAACAGAATGTGGTTTGGGTTGTAATTTGTGGTATGCATATGCTGGGTGTGAGAAATAACCTGTTACAATGACCATTTTGTGGAAAAAAAAAAAAAAGAAAAAAAAAAATCTTAATTTTGCAAAGAATTGTGGGAAAAAATTACAACTTCAAAAAAATTCACCATGCCTCTTGCTAAATACTTTGGAATGTCTACTTTCCAAAAGGGGGTCATTTGGGGGGTATTTGTACTTTCCTGGTTTGTTAGGGTCTCAAGAAATGAGATAGGCCGTCAGTACATCAGGTGTGATCACTTTTCAATGATTGGCACCATAGCTTGTAGACTCTATAACTTACACAAGGACCAAATAATATACACTTATTTGGGTTATTTTTACCAAAGATAGGTAGCAGTATCAATTTTGGCCAAAATTTACAAAGAAAAATAACTAATTTGCAAAATTTTATGACAGAAACAAAGAAAAAGGCATTTTTCCACAAAATGTTCAATCTTTTTTTATTTATAGCACAAAAAAAATAAAAATAACCCAGCGGTGATTAAATACCACCAAAAGAAAGCTCTATTTGTGTGAAAAAAAGGGCGCAAATTTCATATGGGTACCGTGTTGCATGACTGAGTAATTGTCATTCAAAGTGTGATAGCTCTGAAAGCTGAAAAATGGCCTGGACAGGAAGGGGGTTTTTGTGCCCAGTACTGATGTGGTTAATGAACTTACAAAACAGTGGAACTCCGCTTTAAGTAAAATAAGATATATATTTTTTAATTATAAAAAAAATTAAGTTACACCCAAGCACATAAAATTCCCCCACTAGCTTACCCATGTATTATGATAGTACTTTGCGCTCTAATAGGCCTTGCATAGGAAGCTGATGCTTACTTTTTCTTGTGTTATCTGGCATTATACTTCGGTGACTTGTAATCTTGTACTCTTGTATTTTTGTTTACAATATTGCAACTTTGTTTGCAGCGGTCGGCTAGTATTTCCTTTTCTAGCACTAGACCTCCTTCGTAAACGCTAAACTGATGACTTATAGGGGGGGCTTTTAAAGGGCTGCCTTTGCAAAATATACGGTACGGACATGTTTAACCACTTGCCGACCGCCGATCGGCATCTGACGGCGGCAAGGTGGCTCTATTGCGCAAAACGCCGTCATCTGATGGCGGCTGCGGGATCGAGCCTAGTGAGCGCACGCCGCCGGAGGCGCGCCCGCGCACTCACTGTGTTCGGGGAGGGCCAGGGAGCGGGTGCGGTGGAGTCGATCTCCGCCGGCCACCCGCGATGCCCCCCCCCCCCCCGGAGTGAAAGAACGAAGGGCCGTGTAAGTAAACACAGACCTCCGTTCTGTGAGGGGGGGAAGGGCTGTGATCACAGCCTTCCTCTACATGGAGGCTGTGACCACTTCCCTGCTAGGTCAGTGCCCCCACAGTTAGAACACACCCAGGGAACACAGTTAACCCTTAGAGCGCCCCCTGCAGGTTAACCCCTTCACTGCCAATGGCATTTACACAGTAATCAGTGCATTTTTATAGCACTGATCGCTGTATAAATGCCAATGGTCCAAAAAAGTGTCAAAATGTTCCGACATGTCCGCTGAAATATCGCAGTACCGCAAAACCCCAGAAATGAATTCTCATCCGTAAATGCGACCACTTTTGCGCAAACCAATCAATAAACGCCGATTGCGATTTTTTTTATCACAAATATGAGGTAGAATATAAATTGGCCAAAACCGATGAAAAAAAATGTTTTTTATTTTTTTTTTTTTGGATTTGTATTGTAGCAAAAAGTAAGAAATTTGGGTTTTTTTTTGCAAAATTGTCGCTCTTCTTTTGTTTATAGCGGCGATCAGAAATGACGCAGCAGTGATCAAATACCACCAAAAGAAAGCTCTATTTGTGGGGAAAAAAGGACGCAAAATTAGTTTGGGTACAACGTCGCACAACCGCGCAATTGACAGTTAAAGCGTCGCAGTGCCGAATCGCAAAAAGGGCTCCGGTCCTAAAGTGTGAAATCCTTCCGGGGCTGAAGTGGTTAAGGTTTGACATGTTGGGTATCTATTTACTTGGTGTAACCTTGGCTTTTATATTTTACCAAACAATTGGGTCATTTATTGAGTTTGTGTCCCCTAATAATATTGTGTGAGATAAAAAATTGGGACTACCACTATTTTATTTTCTAGGGTGTCTGCTTTCAGAAAATATATAATGTTTAGGAGTTTTATGTAATCTTCAGGCCTAAAATTATTTTTTAAATATGTGTAAAAAAAAAAAAAACACTGGCTCCTAACTTTTTTTTGCTGGCACCTAGGTTCAAAGCAAATTTGTCAAGCCCTGGAGTAAATAGATACCCAACGTGTCATGCTTTAAAATTGCGCATGCTCATGGAATGGCGACAAACGACGGTACTTGAAACTCTCCATAGGTGACACTTCTTACCCCTTTACATGTTACCCATTTAGAGTTACAGAGGAAGTCTAGCACTATTCTTATTTTTCTTGCACGAACGTTCATGGTGATATCTCACATGTGCAGTGTGAATATTGCTTACATATGGGACTTACATATGCATTCGCTTCTGCACGCGAACATGGAGGGATGGGGGCACTTTACTTTTTTTCTTTTTCATATTTCACTTTTTATTTTTACACTGTCCTTTTTTTTTTTTGGATCGCTTTTATTCCCATTACAAGGAAAATAAACATCCCTTGTAATAGAAAGAAGGATGACAGGTCTAAAAGACCCCAGATCTCTCCATAAAGAGGACAGAACGCCCCCTCCCACCGCTTCTGAAAAGTGTTCCAGCTGCCCAAAATGCTTTCATGATAAAGCCAGCCATCGGCTGTATAAAACACGATACCGGGATTATGGTTGATATCTTCAGCCATTATCTCGGTACACCACTTCAAAGCCACAACATTTTATTTATATATTGTTTGCAGCACTAATCCTGGGTTTTTATACAGTGTCATACAAGCTGCCACATTCTAATATTCTGTTAAGGCAGAACTACAGGAATTATTTGTATTGCATACTTACATTGGCCCGGCTTAAAACAATGTAAGTATGCATGTCTCATACCTGATGGACTGATGGCTGGAGAAACTGGAAATCACTGGAGTAGTCCACACTCTTACAGTACTTCCATGATCTACCAGCCCGCTTGGTTTCTATGCAAGTGGCTTCCCCCTCTGCACACAGAACACAAGGGGTTGGTTGCTCAGCACCACTGCTATTCATGGAACGCGGTGTATTTTTCCACTAAATTGAAGGAGTTCTTTATTTGGACAAGGTTGAGATTGTGACATCGCCATCCCTCCTCTCCACCTTGCCCAATAAGAGAACCCCGTGGAAAAAAAAAAAAAAAAAAAAAAAAAAAAAAAAAAAAGAAGAAGAAAGACAGACATTCTATGAACATCAGAAGTGCAGAGTTCATGAGGCCCTGTGGTCATTGTGCAATGGGGCAGCCACTCGCATAGAACCTGAGCAAGACTCACAAGGTCACGGCTACTGCAGTAAATTTCAACTTCCACAGCAGCCCATTAAGTATGGGATATGCACACTTACATTGTGCCAACCTGGGCCAATGTAAGTATGCAATACAGAGCATATCAGAGTTCAGCTTTAAAACCCAGTTTCAAACCAATGCTTAGATTTAGGTACAGTGAGAATGGGTTACAACATGTGTCAGGTTTTTATTGCTGACTCCAAAAGTGGGATTTTCCTGTGACACCAGAAATACAGAGAATGGGAGTCACCAGGAAAAGTTAACAATGACCGCAACAAAAACCAGGGTTTCCAAACTTATCCCAGTTTACTAAAAAAAAGAAAATGTATTTCTGCCCCCATTGGAGAGATTTCCCATCATTTCCTGTCTGCCTAATCCCTTCAATCCCCTTCAGCAGGACAGAAAACAAGGCAAAATCTTCTCAATGGAGATACAGCAATGAAACGCTTATGGAAGAAGGAAAAAAACAAAACAAAAACACTTTACTTACATTTTCCACATTAATATTGGCCTTTGCACTAGTCTCCATAAATTTAATTCCATATTCAAGTGCCAGCTGAAAAAAAAATGAACAACAGCATTCAATAACTGGAGCAGGGCCCTTGTCATCATAACAGCAAATGTCCATATGATGTTACAGTCGATTTACAATCAATTTAACTATCTAGACACCCAACTGGTTGAACTTATAAAGTAGGCCTTGAACTGGCTTGTTGCACTATAGAGGCTGTTACAGATTTCCAGTTAAAAATTGGCAAAATGTATTTCTTTTCTAAGAGAAGAATGGAACAGTACCATTGCGGGGCATATTTAGAAGATGCAAATATAAATCTAGTTGATGGCAGGAAAATCAACAGAAGGAGCTTTATTCTACTACGTATTCTCAGCTCAAAAAAAGTACCTTATATTGATTGCAGCCTTTTCCAAATTTGCGAATTCAGTTTTTTGTTATATTTAACCACTTCAGCCCCGGAAGGATTTACCCTCTTAATGACCAGGCCATTTTTTGTGATACAGCACTGCGTTATTTTAGCTGACAATTGCGCGGTCATGTACCGCTGTACCCAAATAAAATTGATGTCCTTTTTTTCCCCACAAATAGAGCTCTCTTTTGGTGGCACTTGATCACCTCTGCTGTTTTTATTTTTTGCACTATAAACAAAAATCAACAATTTTGAAAAAAAAAAAAACAATGTTTTTTATTTTCTCCTATAAATCACACCCAATAAAAAAATTTAAAAAATCTAATTTCATTAATTTAGGCCAATTTGTATTCTGCTACATATTTTTGGTAAAAATCCCCCAAGCAGCGTATATTGATTGATTTGCGCTAAAGTTATAGCGCCTACAAAATAGGGGATAGATTTATGGCATTTTTATTATTTAAGTATTTTTTTTACTAGTAATGACGGTGATCATCGATTTTTAGCTGGACTGCGACATTGCAGCGGACAGATCTGACACCTGACATATGACACTTTTTTGGGGAATAGTGACATTATTACAGTAATCCGTGCTAAAAACACAGAAAGTCGCACATGTGCCCGACATACACCTATGGCGATTCGCGCAGCCGAGCCAATCTGCTGCAGTATAACTGCGGCGGCTGGTCGGAAAGCGGTTAAACAAATGGAAGTGAGGGGGAAAAGATGTAGTTCATGAGCTCATAAGGAGGCAGAAAAACACAGTAAGAAACAATTTCATTACAAACATTACAGGGTCATGAAGTAGTGGATGTGTATGAACTAGTACATTTTGGAGAATAAGGATATCGTTCAGTATCATTTTAATCACTTGCCGACCAGCCGCTGTCGGTTTACGGTGGCAGGTTGGCTCATTCCTGCGAATCTCCGTCAAGGTAAGTTGCTTGCGGGAACGTGTGGTGTGGGTGCGCTCACTTTCTAGCGGGGGAGCCAACCAGCAGGTGGGGTGGACTCGATGTCGGCCACCCGTGATCGCTCCCAAGACAGGCAGAATGGGGATCAGTGTAAACAAAGCAGATCCCCGTTATGACAGGGGAGTTGAGAGAAATGGTCTCTTCAAAGTGATGGGGAACAAAGATCTCTCTCCTCCTCCAGTCAGCTCAGCCCCCATACAGTTAGAAACACCACAGAGGGAACACTTAACCCCTTGATCGCCCCCTAGTGTTAACCCCTTCCCAGCCAATCACATTTACACAGTAATCAGTGGCTTTTTTCAGCTCTGATCGCTGTATCAATGTCATTAGTCCAAAAAAAGTTTCAAAAGTGTCGGATCTGTCCGCCGCAATGTAGCAGTCCCGATAAAAATCACAGATCGCTGTCATTACTAGTGAAAAAAAACTTTATTGCGATTTTTTTTTTACTAAAAATATGTAGAAAAATACATATTGGCCTAAACTGAGGGGAAAAAAATAGTTTTTTTTCCTTTTTTTTGGATATTTATTATAGCAAAAAGTAAAAAATATTGTTTTTTTTTTTCAAAATTGTCGCTCTTTTTTTGTTTATAGCGCAAAAAATAAAAACCACAGAGGTGATCAAATACCACCAAAAGAAAGCTCTGTTCGTGGAAAAAAAAAGGGATGTCAATTTAGTTTAGGTACAACGCCGCACGACCGCGCAATTGTCAGTTAAAGTGACCCAGTGCCGTACAGCAAAAAATGCTCTGGTCAAGAAGGGGGTAAATCATTCCGGGGCTGAAGTGGTTAAAGTGAACCATGTAGGGCAAAGAAAATAGGTCCACTTTATTGGCTGAGCCTGTAGGTGTTTGGGTTTCCCCTAGCAACCGTTCAGCTTCTGAGTCTCACCTTCCCAGAAGAAGTACAGAATAAAATCTGGTGGCTGTAATTAAATAGGTAACCTTTTTTCACTGCATAAATCTGTGTATACTACAGAATAGAAACAAAAATAAAAAGGACAGTTTGATTTGGACTGTTTAGACTGCATATACATATGTGGTCTTACAAACAGATTTTTAACAAGGCTCTCCTACCTTTTCCCCCTTCTCCTTAGAAACTTGCCGTTTTTCATTCACGTCACATTTGTTTCCAAGAATCATTTTTTCAACATCAGCGGACGCATGCTACAAAACATACAAAGCAATGGTCATACTTCCATCCTATAAAAAAAAAGCCAGCTACGGCTGGCCATACAATTTACAATTCTCTTGTACAAATAATTCTTTACCAAAACCATATAATAGGATGTCAAACCTAAACACTTTCAATCAAGTAGGCCCTTGCACTACATAGTTGAAGGTAAATCTAAAGGAAACTGAATAAGAAAATTGTATAATGTATGGCCAGCTTTAAGGAAAGCTTAAGACAAGATTCCAAATAAACTTTACACATAGGAGCCAATTTAATAAATTGTATGCTCGCTGAATTTACTATACCCCCTAATGTGTGTGAATGCACAGCCTATAGCTTTTATGTATGGAATTTATGTGTGGTTTGCTAAACAATGTACATATCAAGATGTGTGAACCGCAAAACAGACTTATTTACACTGCGAAAGCCTACAGAGACTAGGTCATGGTTGTATCCCGGCTCTGAAATTGGAAAGCAGCTTGCTGGCAACAGTACACAGGGGTCTGTAAAGACCACAATATAGAACGCAGTCTCCAGTTACGAGGGGTCTGGGGCGCGATGACATCAGTCCCGCTGGAGCCACCTTTTACAGCCCAGGCTCTCAAGGTCCGGCACTGTAAGCCGGACCTTCACAGCGCATGTGCCATTGATGTCATTGGCTGCATGCACTCTGAATATCTCTTAAACTGTGCAAGCTTAGGAGATATTCACAGTACCTACAGGTAAGCCTTAATATGGACTTACCTGTAGGTACAAGTGGCGGAACAGAGTTGACTACCACTTTAAATCGGAATTAAACACCAATCGGTAATATACTGTAGCTTACCAATTAGATGTGGTGACTGCATTAGTTATCTTTTTATAGGCTTTTTGCCCCTCTGTTTTAACCTGGTAATCTGGCCAGTAACACATCTCCTGTATTAGAGTGCCCCTATTCTGGATGAAGGAGCACAGGGGGCACATTTGGCCAGACTCATTGTCATCAGGATGTTCACATGAACAATATGTGACAGAGCCTAATTTCCCATTTTCACGTATACAATAGGATCTGGAATGGAATAAAACTGGTAATTCAGGATTATTCCATAAAAGGAGTATGAGGCGATCGGTTAGCTTTTAAAATGATCATTAACATATGAGTGCATCTACAGCAGGGATATGCAATTAGCGGACCTCCAGATGTTGCAGAACTACAAATCCCATGAGGCATAGCAAGACTCTGATAGCCACAAGCATGACACCCAGAGGCAGAGGCATGATGGAACTTGTAGTTTTGCAACAGCTGGAGGTCCGCTAATTGCATATCCCTGATCTACAGACTCTTAATTATAGTGCACACTGTTAGAGTGAGGTTGCATGGGGTTATTCACACCTCGAAGGAGGAGGTGTTATAAGGCTTCAAAAGAAAGCAATTGTGCCATCTCTAATATTACAGCTAAATTGTCAGTCTTAAAGCAGAAGTATACTCACCTGTTCACCAATGCGGTGATCTCCCGGAGCTCCCTGCCTACCGGCTGCTGTCATCTTCAGCCTGACAACTTCCAGGTACCATTTCCTGGCGGTTTCCATTGGCCAGGCCAAGATGACAACTCCTGTGCATGCGCGGGAGTTCAGTCATCCCAACATTGCCGAAATTCTTCACAGAGCTGGGTGCATGCAGCTCAGTGTATGTTGCAGTCAGATAGGTATATGGAACTTTAATGCAGAAGAGACATGATAGGTCTTTTCTGCATTCAAAAACCTGCCTGTTCACAATAATAATAGCACATTTTCTACCTGCAAAAAGATGGGCATTTATTTTTATTTTTTTACTACAGTAAACTTATCCTTTAAGGCCCGAACAAATAGCATATTAATCCAGGATATGTAGGGCACCATCAGAGTTGGTCGAAGGTCTCATAGAAATAAAAGAAGATAGTTTGCATGTAGCGTATGCCACTCTTCAATACCACTGCAACTGCAGTCATCACATTTCAGGAGATGACCGTAGTGCACTCAGTATAGGTTCCATCATAGGTGTGCAAAGATCCCTGGGGCAAGAGGATATCCCTGCCTATTCCCTTGGGAAGCCCTAAAGGGTAAAAAGATAGCAACCAATCTTTATACAAGCTCTCTCAACATATTTAACTGCCATTTTATACATACCTCTTCAATATTTCGTATCCAGTTTTTTATATTGTCGAATGACTTTTCATTGGTAATATCATATACCAGCATAATGCCCTAAAATAGATTAAAAAAAGAAATAAAAAAAAAGAAAGGTTTATAAATATATATTATACACACATACAGTGGAACAATAAAGTGCATACATATTATATTCCGATGTGCCTTAACTTTCTGAACTGCATGGTTTTATTTACACAAAAGAAACAGATGATAAAGAAGGAAGTAGTTTACAGCATAATTCAAAAATAGTAGAGTGCTAATATGAAACATGGTTTTGGTTGCTTAAAGAAATATTACCAGAATATGAAGACGCTGGTCAACCTTCCCTTCCCAGGGGATCCAGTTAGTGTTGCCACCTTTTCTTCAAGTCAAACCCAAACATTTTATCGGTTCACAGCAATTTGTTTATATAGTACAAAGGATACATATATTTTGCTATTAAATAACATTTCTAATCATATGAATTTAATCATCAGAGACATCGGAGTCCACAGAGTTCCCCTTTTACATCTGAATCTGCAGAGTTCCCTTTCACAGTAAGGGGGGACTCTGCAGACTCTGATGTAAGGGAGAACTCTGGGGACTCTGATATAAGGGATGCTCTGGGAACCCTGATTTCAGGGGGAATACTGAGAACTATGATGTACGGAGAGGACCATAATGTAAGGGGGATCACTGTGGCCTCTGGTGTAAAGGGGAACTCTGACGTAAGGGGTGCTGAGAACCCTGATTCATCTTCGTGTACACACAATCCAGTTGTATCTGAAGCTGCTCGACTTCAAATTTCCATCCCCCACTTTCCTTTTCTGAGGCACAGAGCCCGGGATTGGAGTGTGGGCAGACACAGAGGGGTAGGGGCGAGAGCCCTCTCTCCTCTCCCGTCTGTGTGTGTGTTTGGGAGAGATTGTTCGTGTTGGCTTTGGGCAATGTGAAAGAGAGTGTAACAGACTGTCTCAGCTTAGACAACTGCAGCCAGAAACCTTGCTGGGAAGCCATAGTTCAGTCTGAATAATGTGTCCGAATTTCAGGCAGTCTGAAACCCGGACGCATGATTCCAAACCCGAACTGTCTGGGTGAATCCCCGACAGGTGGCAACTCTAGATCCAGTGGACATGATCCTATTCAAATCTGTGCATGGGCTTTCATATACAATTTATTACTGTCAGTGCTGGCTGTAGTTCTAAACTTGCTGAAGCCAAAAATATGAGCATTCCTATGGGGGAGTTACAAACAGCACTCAGCCTGTACCCCTTTCATTTTGCAGCCTCTTCCTCTGCACCCCCCTTTGAAGTAACAAGACAAGCTCCAAATAACAAGCAAGCAGTGGAGGCCAGTGGAGGCTTGACCACAGGGGCTCCCCACCAAAAAAAAAAAAAGTAAACAAATAAAAATAAACTATAATTATTAACCGCTCAAATGATGGCGGAGCGGCTCTCGTTGCGGGCGGACGTCATATGACGTCGCCCCTTTAAGCCGGGATTGCGCGCGATCGGGCGCGCGCATCCCGGCTCTGTCGGTGTCGGCGTGTCCCCAGGACACACCGCGTCACCAACGGGGGTGAACAGCCATTGGGCATGGCTGTTTACCATGTGATCGGCCGTGACGAATGGCACTTCCCCGATTCGCACTGCGCATGCGCGCGAACGGGAGCGTGCGTGTCGGTGGTGGCGTGTTCCTGGGGAACACTGTCTGTCACCGACACTGGTATCAGCCGCCAGCCGGCGACTGATACCTTGTGGTCGGCTGTGATCTACTTCACAGCCGATCACGTCCAATGTAAACAGAGTGGTAACTCACTGTTACCAGCTCTTCTCTCCTTACACAGTTTCTAGTGTGAGGAGAGAAGAGCTGGGATCAGTAAGTTACTGATCTGTATAGTAAAAGCACACTGACACACCCCCCGCCCCCCCAATGCACCTGTCACCCCAACAGTCACCCCATATGCCCCCATAAAGTGTGCCTGTCAGCCGTCACCCCGTCAGTGATCGTGGCGTGTCACCCGTCAGTGACCGTGGCGTGTCACCCGTCACTGACCGTGGCGTGTCACCCGTCACTGACCGTGGCGTGTCACCCGTCACTGACCGTGGCGTGTCACCCCACACGAAAATGATATGTCTAGTCATTGAATGACTAGGGTCGAGAAGAGAGGAGTGTGATCTTTGACACATTCCTCTCTTCTCGACCATTGTCACTCAATGGTGAGACAAA
>BLSH010284837.1:682780-694753 GCA_018402905.1 Glandirana rugosa
TAAAAAATAAAAAAAATTAAAAACCCCAAAAATGAATTCTCATCATCCGTAAACGCGACCACTTTTGCGCAAACCAATCAATAAACGCCGATTGCGATTTTTTTTATCGCAAATATGAGGAAGAATATAAATCGGCCAAAAACGGTGAAAAAAAATGTTTTTTTATATTTTTTTTTGGATTTGTATTTTAGGAAAAAGTAAGAAATTTGGGTTTTTTTGCAAAATTGTCGCTCTTCTTTTGTTTATAGCGGCGATCAGAAATGACGCAGCGGTGATCAAATACCACCAAAAGAAAGCTCTGTTTGTGGGAAAAAAAGGACGCAAATTTTGTTTGGGTACAACGTCGCACGACCGCGCAATTGTCAGTTAAAGCGACGCAGCGCCGAATCGCAAAAAGGGCTCCGGTCCTAAAGCTGGAAATCCTTCCGGGGCTGAAGTGGTTAATGTAGCTCAGCATAAAAATAAATCATATTAAAGAGTTTTGATACCCACCATTGCGCCTCTGTAATATGCCGTTGTGATTGTACGAAACCTCTCTTGTCCAGCAGTATCCCTTGAATAAAAGGAACACAGTGAATATGAAAAAGCATCAAATAAATGTATATGACAATATAAATTTTTATATTTCACTGCAAAGTAGTCAGTTAGTAGTTAGAATAAAACACTATAAAAAAAAGCAAAAGAGAGATCAAGAACCTACTTTAAAATTTTTGGCTGATTAGCATTAAAACCATATAAGATACCACCACTGTCCAGCTTTTAACAGCAAGTAATAATAGTTTTAAAATATAGAATATGGGGCGTCCACTTGTCAAGGATGCTTTGCATTGGGCACTGATTAAATGACTCAGGTTTTACACCTGTGATTTCTTATTAATATCATGGTACTTTGTCTTTCATTATGGGTTATGACTAAGCGGATATGTAGTCTGTGAAACGCGTCAACCTTCATGCCTGCAATTGTGTTATTGTCTCATTATGATGGAAATCTTTTAATTTTACAATAAATCCATGTTTATTCATTACAATCGTGTGCGGACAAACACAGACACCTGTGTTTGAAAAGCACCACGTGAACATTTTCAGCGTTCTCATATACACCTTTGTGCATATTGTACACAAACTTATCCAAATGAATTCATTAAAAAAAAAAAAAATACATAATATACCTTATATGGACATTATTAGTAGTTCAACTACAGGATGTTCATTTTATACCACTAAAGTTTGAGAAAAAAAAAAAAACAATTCTGAATAATATGTTTGAATTTACCATACCACAAAGCATTCATCAGTTACAGCACTTCCTGATGTTGCTGAATTTGAAACCACTATGACTTCACACTGTTGTATAGTAGAAGTAATCTGATGAGACACTTGAAATTAAAACCTGCATGCAAAGGTTTTACATCTGTCTTGTAGTATTGACTGCACAATGAACTGTACAGTTGTCAAACTTTTTTTTTTTTTTCACACTGGCCTATACAAAGTGTGTGTATATATATATATATATATATATATATATATATATATATATATATATATATTACACACACACAGTGGGACGGAAAGTATTCAGAACCACTTAAATTTTTCACTCTGTTATATTGCAGCCCTTTGCTAAAATCATTTAAGTTCATTTTTTTCCAGATTAATGTACACACAGCACCCCATATTGACAGAAAAACACTAAATTGTTGATATTTTTGCAGATTTATTAAACATGAAAAACTGAAATATCACATGGTTATAAGTATTCAGACCCTTTGCTGTGACACCCATATATTTAACTCAGTTGCTGTCCATTTCTTCTGATCATCCATGAGATGGTTCTACACCTTCATTTGAGTCCAGCTGTGTTTGATTATACTGATTGGACTTGATTAGGAAAGCCACACACCTGTCTATATAAGACCTTACAGCTCACAGTGCATGTCAGAGCAAATGAGAATCATGAGGTCAAAGGAACTGCCTGAAGAGCTCAGAGACAGAATTGTGGCAAGGCACATATCTGGCCAAGGTTACAAAAACATTTCTGCTGCACTTAAGGTTCCTAAGAGCACAATGGCCTCCATAATCCTTAAATGGAAGACATTTGGGACGACCAGAACCCTTCCTAGAGCTGGCCGTCCGGCCAAACTGAGCTATCGGGGGATAAGAGCCTTGGTGAGAGTGGTAAAGAAGAACCCAAAGATCACTGTGGATGAGCTCCAGAGATGCAGTCGGGAGATGGGAGAAAGTTGTAAAAAGTCAATCATCACTGCAGCCCTCCACCAGTCGGGGCTTTATGGCAGAGGGGCCCGACGGAAGCCTCTCCTCAGTGCAAGACACATGAAAGCCTGCATGGAGTTTGCTAAAAAAAAACACCTGAAGGGCTCCAAGATGGTGAGAAATAAGATTCTCTGGTCTGAGGAGACCAAGATAGAACTTTTTGGCCTTAATTCTAAGCGGTATGTGTGGAGAAAATCAGGCACTGCTCATCACCTGTCCAATACAGTCCCAACAGTGAAGCATGGTGGGGGCAGCATCATGCTGTGGGGGTGTTTTTCAGCTGCAGGGACAGGACAACTGGTTGCAATCGAGGGAAAGATGAATGCGGCCAAGTACAGGGATATCCTGGACGAAAACCTTCTCCAGATTGCTCAGGACTAGAGTTGATCGAACCTCTGGAAGTTCGGGTTCTGCTGGTTCGGCCAAACTTCGGGACAAAGTCCGGGTTCGGGTCCGGACAGGACCCGAACCGCATTGAAATCAATGGGGACCCGAACTTTTAGGCACAAAAATGGCTGTAACAAAGTCCTGGAAAGTCCTAGAGGTCTGCAAAAGGAAGGAAAATGGGGGTAAGGGTCGGACAAGTGCCCTACAAAGAAAAGGGGATAGAGAAATAACTTAAAATAAAAAAAAATAAAAAATCACATAAAAAAAAAATAAAAAATGGGAGGTGGATGTGGACCATCTTCAAACTGTGTGAGAAAAGTATAAATTAGCCGGGAGAAGCCATATCACTGTTCTAAGAACAGTGATATGGTTTCTCCCAGCTAATTTATACTTTTCACACACAGTTTGAAGAGGATTGTAGATTCTACAATCATCTTCAAACTGTGTGAGAAAAGTATAAATTAGCCGGGAGAAGCCATATCACTGTTCTTAGAATAGTGATATGGCTTCTCCCGGCTAATTGATACTTTTCACACACAGTTTGAAGATGATTTTAGAACACTGCTATGGCTTCTCCCACTAATTTATACTTTTCTCACACAGTTTGAAGATGGTCCACATCCACCTCCATTTTTGATTTTTTTGTGTGATTTGTTTGTTTTTTTTTTTAATTATTTTAAGTTATTTCCCTATCCCCATTTCTTTGTAGGGCACTTGTCCGACCCTTACCCTCATTTTCCTTTCTTTTGCAGACCTCTGAGACTTTCCAGGACTTTTTTACAGCAATTTTCAAAACTTTTATTAGATTACCAGAACCCCGAACCCGGACTTTTTTTGAAAAGTCCGGGTTCGGGTCCGGGTCCCGGACACCCAAAAGTTTGGTACGGACCCGAACTTTACAGTTCGGGTTCGCTCAACTCTACTGAGGACCTCAGACTGGGCCGAAGGTTTACCTTCCAACAAGACAATGACCCTAAGCACACAGCTAAAATAACGAAGGAGTGGCTTCACAACAACTCCGTGACTGTTCTTGAATGGCCCAGCCAGAGCCCTGACTTAAACCCAATTGAGCATCTGTGGAGAGACCTAAAAATGGCTGTCCACCAACGTTCACCATCCAACCTGACAGGACTGGAGAGGATCTGCAAGGAGGAATGGCAGAGGATCCCCAAATCCAGGTGTGAAAAACTTGTTGCATCTTTCCCAAAAAGACCAATGGCTGGATTAAATCAAAAGGGTGCCTCTACTAAATACTGAGCAAAGGGTCTGAATACTTAGGACCAGGTGATATTTCAGTTTTTCTTTTTTAATAAATCTGCAAAAATGTCAACAATTCTATGTTTTTCTGTCAATATGGGGTGCTGTGTGTACATTAATGAGGGAAAAACGAACTTAAATGATTTTAGCAAAAGGCTGCAATATAACAAAGAGTGAAAAATTTAAGGAGGTCTGAATACTTTATGTATATATATATATATATATATATATATATATATATATATATATATATATATATATATAGTGGGTACAGATACACATACATACATACATACATACATACACACACACACACACACACACACACACACACACACCATCTCACAAAAGTGAGTACACTCCTCACATTTTTGTAAATATATTATATCTTTTCATGTGACAACACTGAAGAAATGACACTTTGCTACAATGTAAAGTATTGAGTGTACAGCTTGTATAACAGTGTAAATTTGCTGTCCCCTCAAAATACACACAGCCATTTATGTCTAAACCGCGGGCAACAAAAGTGAGTACACCCCTGAGTGAAAATGTCCAAATTGGGCCCAAAATGTCAATATTTTGAGTGGCCACCATTATTTTCCAACACTGCCTTAACCCTTTTGGGCATGGAGTTCACCAGAGCTTCACAGGCTGCCACTGGAATCCTCTTCCACTCCTCCATGACAACATCACGGAGCCGGTGGATGTAAGAGACCTTGTACTCCTCCACTTTTCATTTGAGGATGCCCCACAGATGTTCAATAGGGGTTAGGTCTGGAGACATGCTAGGCCAGTCCATCACCTTCACCCTCAGCTTCTTTAGCAAGGCAGTGGTAGTCTTGGAGGTGTGTTTGGGGTCATTATCATGTTGGAATACTGCCCTGCGTCCCAGTCTCTGAAGGGAGGGGATTATGCTCTGCTTCAGTATGTCACAGTACATGTTGGCATTCATGATTTCCTCAATGAACAGTAGCTTCCGGTGCTGGCAGCACTCATGCAGCCCCAGACCATGACATTCCCACCACGATTGACTGTAGGCAAGACACACTTGTCTTTGTACTCCTCACCTGGTTGCCGCCACACACGCTTGACACCGTCTGAACCAAATAAGTTTATCTTGGTTTCATCAGACCACAGAACATGGTTCCAGTAAAGGGTTGGCCAACTTAATATTGAACCCTACGGACTAAGACTGGGATGACATTAAAGTTCATGTGCGTGTAAAGGCAGGTGTCCCAATACTTTTGGTGGCATTATGAAAGGCGAGGTGATTGATGGACATTATGTTTCACCTCGCATGCATTCATTTGCAGGAAACTAGGGTGGAGTCCGGTCTTTACCAGCCACCTTGGCAGGGTTGGTTCCGGCCCAGATTTTGCGGTCCACTCGTATCCAGCTAAAGGTGGTATAAAGGAAGAATGTCTGGATCAGAAGATTTCTCTTGACCTGGACTCAGAAAGCCAAAGTCTTAAAGAGCTGCTGAACTGAACTTTGCTTTGTGACTGGAATAAAAAGGTTTGCATTATCTTGGTTTTGTGGGTGACTGGGAAAAGGCCTTCACCTCTGAGTTAGGAAAGCTGGATATGTTTAGTTAGTGCCTGGATGACAAGGATTTATTTTTGGTTTAGTTTATTTGACTTTACATGCAAACCTGAAAATAAACCTGGCTACAAGTCAGATTTTAAGAAAACCTGCCGTTTGGACTACCTTTTTCCAGGGAAGGTGATCCCCATTGAGCTAACCCCCCACACATGGTGGATTTTCGGCAGGCATCTTCCTAAACAATTGGAAAGATGGAGGATGTATTATAAGTACTGCTGCAGACCACTGCAACCCTGTAGTAAACCAATTGCCAGGTCCTACAGGCCACTGCAGCGCAGCAGGAGGCAAATCCCCAGCAGTACGAGGCTAATCGCCAGGCCATTGCAGCCCAGCAGGAGGCGAATCGCCAGGCCATTGCAGCCCAGCAGGAAGCAAATCGCCAGTTTGCGGAGGCCCTGGTGGAGTTAACCACTTGCCGACCGCGTGCAGTATATTTACTGTGGCGCCGCCTCGCGAATCGCCGTAAATAGACGACAATTTTATGGGCAGGCAGCTAGGGGGCGCAAGTGCACCAGAGGCGTGCACTCGTGCTCGCCGCATTGTGGAGGAGTGTGCCTGTGGCTCGGGCGGACCCGATGTCCGCTGGCGAGCCAAGATGAGCTGCCAGAGGGAAAGAACATGAAATCTAAGGCATCTAAGAGATCTACTGATCCCCGTCACTGGGATCAGTTAGATCTATTATGCCCCTGACAGCTCCGCCCCCATATAGTTAGAACACATAGTTAACCCCTTCACTGCCCCCTGCAGGTTAACCCCTTCACTGCCAATGACATTTATACAGTAAATCAGTGGATATTTACATTTCTGATCGCTGTATAAATGTCATTGGTCGCAAAAAAGTGTCAAAAATGTCTGCCCAAATATCGCAATCCTGATAAAAATCGCAGATCGCCGCCATTACTAGAAAAAAAAAAAAAGTAAAAAAAAAAAACGCCAGAAATGGATTCTCGTGGTTTGTAAACGCTGAAACTTTTGTGCAAACCAATCAAATGCCGATTGCAATTTTTTTACCAAAAATATGAGGAAGAATATAAATCGCCCAAAACTGATGAATAAATTAGTTTTTTTATATATTTTTTTTTTTGGATTTGCATTTTAGCAAAAAGAAATATTGTTATTATAAAGATTTGCCCCACTCCAATGTCTCGCCCAGATGATCCGGTAAGACTGTTTCAGAGTTCAAGGGCGTGGGGACAAATTACAAGACTGTTGGCACAGAGAAAGAGACTATGGGCTCAGGACCTAGAGACTGGCCAAATAGGTCAGGAAGGTCTCTGAGGCCGTTTAGAGGACTGGGTACAGAACACATAAAATGTTATCGCTGCCATGCGTTTGGTCAAATTGCTGCTAACTGTTCCCTAAATGATGAACCAATGCAATGTGATAATGCTTACTTAAAAAAATGCATGTCTCTTTTTGAACAGGTGGCATGTACTGCAACATGTCAGGAACGCATGGAAAAACAAATGTGTGTAATTTCAGTTGATGAAAAGCCAGTCATGGCTCTGCTAGATTCTGGTAGTGTGGTGACATTAATCAAAGGTGAATGTGTAAATCCTGCAAAGTTACATCCTAGCACTATTGGGGCAATTTGCATACATGGTGACACACGTGACTATCAGACTGCTGTGGTTGAGATTGATACCACTTGGGGCAGGTTGGCACATTCAGTGGGGGTGGTACCCTCATTGTTTTATGAAGCCCTAATGGGGAGAGATTTTCTCTGTTATGGAGTTTATGGGAAAACAGATGAATGAGTTGGGGAGGACAGAGCTCCCCCTGCTGAAGAAACACTGGAACTCACACCAGACCCTTTTGATTACAAAATTGAAGATCCTTTTCCTTTTTCTGTACTGGCTGGGGAGCAGGAGGAGCTGGAATCCAGCCCCCAGCTGGAGGTTAATAAACAAGAAATCATCTCTGACTCTAATAGTGAAAGTGGACAGAATGTGGTGCCTGTCCGGAAAGAAGATTTTTGTACGGAACAACTAAAAAACTCCACAAACTCAATAGAACCAGAGAAAACATTAAAATGATAGATGGGGGATCTGTTGAACCTAATATAGGGGTGTATTTTCCCTACATGACTCTTAAAAATAACTTGCTGTATAAGGTGGTAAAGTAAGGGGAGGAGGAGGTAGAGCAGCTAGCGCTTCCCAAACCAGTAGTAAAGTCAGCCTGGGGCCATGAGCACATACTGGTAATACTGGACTATGCCAAGCGATATCCTGAAGCAATTTCCTTACGTAATACCTCAGCTAACACTATTGCTAAAGAACTTGTCCAGGTATTTAGTCATGTGGGTATTCCAAAAGAAGTGTTAACAGATCAAGGCACACCATTTATGTCCCGAGTCACTAAAGAATTGTGTAAGTTGTTGAAAAGCTCCCATCTCTGTACCTCTGTCTACCACCCGCAAAAGGATGGCCTTGTGGAGAGATTTAACAAAACACTCAAAAGCATGTTAAAAAAGGTGGTGGATAAAGATGGGAGAATTTGGGATTTCTTGCTGCCATACCTCATATTTGTCATACAAGAGGTACCTCAGGCATCTACAGGTTACTCCCCTTTTGAACTACTGTATGGTAGACATCCCAGGGGATATCTATATGTTGCAAAAGAAACGTGGGAGGGAGCGACCATGCCCCATCTCACTGATGCAAGATAGAATCACTGTTGTCATGCCGTTTGTATGGGAACATATGGAGCAAACCCAGGAGGCCCAGAGAAGGGTTTATAATTGGGGTGGCAAGACCTGGGGCTTCAGCCCTGGTGATAGAGTGCTGGCACTAGTCCCCACAGTTGAGAGTAAATTCCTAGCAAAGTGGAAAGGTCCCTTTGAAATTATGGAGAGAGTAGGGGAGGTTAACTACAAAAGTTTACCATCCAGGGAAAAGTAAACCAGAGCAAATATAGCTCTTAAAACCTTGGAAGGACATAGAGACTTTACTGGCAATGCCAAGCCCCCAAAAAGGACATGTCCCCTGTGACTCCGGAAGTACCCATAACGGAGACCTTGTCAGTAACCCAACAGAAGGACGTTAAAGAATTTGAAAGAATAGAGACTTTTTCTCTCACCTGCCCGGACTGACCACAGTTATACAGCAATACAGAATTACAGACCCAGGTGTCCCCATAAACATAAAGCCCTATAGAATACCCAAAGCTAGGCGGGAAGCAGTTGCAAATGAAATAAAGCATGTTAAAACAAAACATGTCAGAGCTGGACGTGATAGAGGCGTCCCACAGTGTTAGTCCCAAACCCCTAACAAAGTCTGCAAAAGAGAAAACTGGACCCCCGAGGGGTCCTTCCAGTATAAGCGGATGCCTTTTGGCTTGCATGGTGCTTCTGTCTCATTCCAGAGAATGATGGATAAGACCTTAAGACCACATTGCCAATACGCAGCCGCCTATTTGGATGATGTAGTCATCCACAGCCCAGATTGGGAATCTCATTTGCCCCGGGTGCAAGCAGTAGTAGATTCCCTTAGGAAAGCAGGACTCACTGCCAACCCGAGAAAGTGCGCCATAGACTTGTTGGAGGCCAAATACCTTGGTTACATTATTGGTCGGGTGCTGAGCAAGCCTCAGATCAATAAGATTGAGGCAGTTCAAAAGTGGCCCCAACCTATAAATAAAAAACAAGTTTGTGCATTTCTTGGGATCACAGAGTACTATAGGCGGTTTATACCCAATTTTGCTCCCATTGCAGCCCCACTGACGAACGTTAGAGGGTCGATCATAATTAAGTGGAATCCTGAGGCAGAGAAGGCAATTTAAATGTTGAAACAAGCCCTTTGTACACAACCTGTGCTTGTGACCCCAAATTTCACAAAGGAGTTTGCGGTGCAGACAGATGCCTCTGATGTGGTGGGACTGTGTGCTGTACAGTCCCAAGTCAGAGACGGGGTGGGGCACCCAGTGGTTTACCTTAGCAGAAAGCTCAACAGAGATAAGAAAATCTATGCCATTGTTGAGAAGGAATGTTTAGCTATCAAATGGGCCTTAGATGTCCTGAAATATTACCTATTGGGGAGACCATTCAAACTAGTCACTGATCATGCCCATCTTAAATTTATGTGTGATAACAAGGAGAAAAACAGTCGCGTGACAAGATGGTTCCTTGCTCTTCAAGCATTTCAAGTGGTTGTCAACTTGTGACAACCACTTTAACCTACAGGTAAGCCTATGATAAAGGCTTACCTGTAGGTGCCCTGCATATCTCCCAAACCTGTACAGTTCAGGAGATATGCAGTGTATTTGCTGTGCCGACGTACCGTTCCTCCACCGCGACCGTGCCGCGACTGGCGGCTCCCGCATGCATGCCGTCACGCGAATCTGGCCAGTCACAGCTTCGGAGTCACAGCCGCGGCCCTGGAAGGAAGAGGGGCAGAAGATGGACGCCGCCAGCTGAGGAGACATCACTGGCTTTGTTTGCAGGCAAGTGCCACATAATGGGCTATTATGCGATGCATAGTAGCCCATTATGCTTCTACATTACAGGGGCATGTAGAGGAAAGCAAACCCCATCTGGGTTTGCTTCTTCTTTAAGTTTGCAGTGGAACATAGAGCTGGGGAACTCCAAAATAATGCAGAGGCTCTTTCCCGTATCCATTGTCTGGTTCGGACAGTTGCTCAGCCGCAGGGGCTTGACCGGGGGGGGGGGGGGGGATTTGTGGCATTAAGGCGAGGTGATCGATGGACATTATGTTTTACCTTGCATGCATTCATTTGCAGGAAACTAGGGTGCAGTCCAATCTTTACTAGCCACCTTGGCAGGGTTGGTTCTGGACCAGATTTTGCGGTCCACTCGTATCCACCAACAGGTGGTATAAAGGAAGCAGGTCTGGATCAGAAGATTTCTCTTGACCTGGACTCAGGAAGCCAAAGTCTGAGAGAGCTGCTGAACTAAACTTTCTGTCAGTAGAAGCCTAATAATTGGAGGAGAGCAGGCCAAGTTCCCAGCACAGTGAGAAAACCAACCACACTGCTGTGCCCTCATGCCTATCAGGGTCAGTTTGAAATAGAGGAGCAGGGGTACTGGAAGAATTACTAGATATGTCCCACAAAAGGAAGCAATACAAAGAGAACAGGATACTTCAGCCCCGGAAGGATTTTCCCACTTCCTGACCAGAGCACTTGTTGCGATTCAGCACTGCGTCCCGTTAACTGACAATTGCCTGGGTGTGCGACATTGTACCCAAACAAAATTGACGTCCTTTTTTCCCACAAATAGAGCTTTCTTTTAGTAGTATTTGATCACCTCTGCGAGTTTTTATTTTTTGCGCTATAAACAAAAAAAGAGCGACGAGTTTGAAAAAATACTATAATACATATCCAAAAAAAAATAAAAAAAAAACAAAATGTATTCATCATTTTAGGCCAATATATATTCTTCTACATATTTGTGGTAAAAAAACAAAAAAAAAAACGAAAAAGACGTATATTGGATTGGTTTGCTCAAAAGTTGCAGCGTTTACAAACTATGAGAATTAATTTATGGCATTTTTACTATTTTTTTTTTACTAGTAATGGCGGCGATCTGCATTTTTTTTAATCAAGACTGCGATATTGCCGCGGACACTTTTTTGGGACCATTGACATATATACAGAGATCAGATCTAAAAATAGCCACCGATTACTGTATAAAATGTCACTGGCAGGGAAAGGGTTAACCTGTAGGAGACTATCAAGGGGTTAACTGTGTTCCCTGTGTGTGTTCTAACTGTATGGAGGTTGGGCTGGCAGGGACATGACAGATCTAACTGATCCCGATCACAGGGATCAGTAGATCACAGTCTTGCTGTCTGTCAGAATGGGGCCATGTTTACATCGGCGGTTCCCTATTCTTCCTCCGTACTAGGCGATCGCGGGTTGCCGGCGGACAGAGTCTGCCCGACCCGCGGCCCTACTCATGGGGTGCGGACAAGCAGCGGAGCCACTTTGCAGCCGTATATCCACACGATACTGTCGTCAAGTGGTTAACACAAGTACATGGTACAGTAGGCACTAAAGGTCGACCGATATGGTACAGTAAGAATGGAAGTAAACCCCCTTTGTGGGACTTTAATTAGGCAGCAAACCACTACAATTAAATCAGGTTTTTTGTCAAAAAAGTATAATTTTATTTTAAAAAAAGGGTTAGCTTATATTAAGCAAGCCCTGTATGACATAAAATTTTTAACAGATCAAATAATCAAGCAAATACATCACAGAGTTGGTCATGGATATGTGTACGTAGCTTGGATGGTAGTAAGGAGCATTCCGTTGTCCAAAAGGGAAGATGGTATATGGTATCCCAGTGTCCAACGTTAACGTTTCGGGTCCCTAACAGACCCTTCTTCAGGGAAGATGTTCAACGGAGTCGCTCTTTTTGTGTTGTGGAGCGATTGAATATACGCATCAAAATGCCATCATGCATGAAATGAAAAAATTGTAATATGGGTCTTTTTACGG
>BLSH010284837.1:711106-726449 GCA_018402905.1 Glandirana rugosa
CCTACCCCCCCCCCCCCCCCCCAACGATTTTGTTGTTTTGTGATCTGCTTGCCTTGGGGGAGATTGTTGTCCCCATTTCACTATATGCTGATGATACTCACACATTTTTAGTGGATCCTGACACATCTCTATGCTCATTGTTACATGAAATATAAGATTAGGCTCATTCTCGGGTTTCTGAGTAAACTGGACTAAATCCAGTCTCTTTCTTTTAGACCCAGAGGGGGAGCCGGTGATTTATACAAGTCCTCTTATCGTTATTTAGGGGCTTTAGTGCAGTTGCCCTTGAACTTCTACATAGCAAATAATTTGTGCTCCATAGTTACTCAATTGCAGCAGCGAACCAAACAATAGATGGATCTCCCTTTACATCTTCTAGGTAGAGGTAACCTTATAAAGAGGATTTTTCTTCTGAAGCTACTATATGTGATGGCCAACTCTCCCTGTAAAATACCGAGTTCCTACTTTAACCTCCCTGGCGGGTGGGATTTCAGTACCATTAGCGGTAACCCCGAGCCACACTCAGGATTGCATCGCTGGATCCAAGGCAGCGTTACTTACCTTGTCCCCTGGATCCAGGGAAGTCCCCCCGCGCTGTCAGCGTGTCTGTCCTCTGCCCAATGCCTCTGTGTGCTGGGCTCCGTTCCCTGCGAGCGTCGCACGGGGCGGAGCCCGGCGGCAAATTCAAATAGCGAAACACACAGCACACATACAGTACACTGTAATCTGTAAGATTACATTACTGTATGCAATCATTTCACATCCCCTTTGTCCCTAGTGGTTTGCCCAGTGCCCAGCATACACTTTTATATTATAAATGTCATTCTTTCTGCCTGGAAACTTGAGAATGTCCATAGCAACCAAAAAGCGTCCCTTTACGTCAAAAGTGGTTTTTGATCAGCTAGAAAACAGCGATAGTAAATAATAATCATTTGCAGAATTGAGTGATACGGATTTGTGGGGAAATTTATCATCAGAAACTGACGACAGCGACAATTCTGCAAATTAGCAAATTTCTGTGTTTTTGATTTGATTACATTATTGAATAAATGTTATTACTATTACGTTATTATTTTTGATAATTATTTTTAGTTATTATAATTTATGATTTCATGTTTCAAACTTTATCATATCTGGGATGTCTACTAGACTCTAGTTTGGACAGATTTAAGTGAGTTATTCCTAAGAATTACAGGTCTACAATATAAAACGCCAAATTTCCATGCAAAAAAGGGATTTAATCAAAACTTACCGTAAAATCCTTTTCTCCAAGTTCACTGACAGACGCAGCTCTCCATTACGTGTGGGGTTTATGCTGGTCTCACTAGGAGTTAACTAGGCAGGGAAAAGAAACAGCTGGCCCCTCCCATGGGGACCGTCCTCTCTTCCCACATAAACCCCCTCATAGCATAGCTCTTCAGTTCGTACACAAGCCGTACAAGAACAGAGCACAGAGGGGGTGGGTGCTGCATCTGTCAGTGAACTCGGAGAAAAGGATTTTACGGTAAGTTTTAATAAAATCCCTTTCTCCTATCGTTCACTGACAGACACAGCTCTCCATTACGTGTGGGGATGTCCCCAAGCGGTGTCAAAAAGAGGGGTGGGTAAACGCCAACAGTACCCAACTGAACCTCTAAGGAGGCGCCAGACGCGCCTACACTGCCGCCTGCAAAATTTTGCGGCCAAAAGCAGCATCCGAAGATGCTAGCACAGCAACTTTAAAAAACTTAGTGAAAGTGTGAACCAAGGCCCAAGTGGCCGCCTTGCACACCTGCAACACCGAGACCTGGTGCCTGAAAACCCAGGAAGTGCTAACAGCCCGGGTAGAATGAGCCGTGACCAGAAGAGGGGGAACCTTGCCCCGAATAGAATACGCATGAGTCACGGTCTGTCAGATCCAACGAGACATCATAGCAGACGAGGCCGCCAACCCTTTGCGCGGGCCCTCTGACAGCACAAACAAGGCATTAGCTTTACGAAGCTGTAGCAGCCAAATACACTGGTAAGGCCCTCACTACATCCAAAGCATGCAACTCAAACTCCTTTGGGTGCGATGGACGAGGGCACAATGAAGGAAGATCAATATCTTCATTAATTTGAAAGGAAGAAATCACCTTCGGAAGGAATGAAGGAGAGGGTCACAAAACCGCCTTGTCCTTATGCAGGACCAGGTAGGGAGACTTGCACGATAGTGCTGCTAATTCAGACACCCGTCTGGCGGAAGTGATGGCAACTAAAAAGGCCACCTTCTGCGACAGCAGTTGTAAAGAAATCTCCCTGATATTCTCATATGGTGGTTTCTGAGGCACAGAAAGCACCAATTCCGCTCCCACGGAGCCATCGGAACCTTCACCTGAGGTGTCATGTCGCACACCTTGTACAAAGGTACGATCAACGAGTGCGAAGCCAAAGGTCCCTGAAAAGGAATCACCAGAGCAGATATCTGGCCCTTGAGAGAGTGCTCCAAGCCAGTTTTTTGTTCAGGCCCTGCTGCAAAAAAGTCAGGACCCTTGACACGACATAAGAGTGAGGGTTAAGACCCTCCGCCTCGCACCAAGCTATACAAGCCTTCCAGGTGCCGTGGTAAATCTTGCGAGAAGTAGACTCGCGAGCCTTCAACAATGTAGGGATCACCGAGTCAGCGACTCCCCTGTCTCTTAGCACCTGGGACTCAATAGCCAAGCCGTCAAAGCCAGCGAGGGTAAAGCAGGGTGCAGGATGGGCCCCTGAGACAGAAGATCGTCTCGCAGAGGAAGCCGCCAAGGGGCGTCTGCCACCATGTGCACCACGTCGGCATACCAGGTGCGCCGAGGCCAATCTGGAGCCACCAGGATATATTGGTATTCCCTCCGCCACTATCCTGCGTATCAGTCGTGGAAACAGTTTATTGGAGGGAAGGCATACAGAAGGCGGAAATGGCCCCAGTGGGCCACCAGAGCCTCCGTGGCCACTGCCAACAGATCCTCCGTTCTGGACACAAAGGTCTTCACCTTGTGATTGAACCGAGACACCGTGAGATCCACGTCCGGCGTCTCCCATCTGCGGCAATTCTGATTGAACACCTCTGGGTGGAGAGACCACTCTCCCTGGTCCAGCGTCTGGCGACTGAGAAAGTCCGCCTGCCAGTTCTCCACACCTGGAATGTAAACGGCGGAGATTGCCGGAACGTGACGTTCCGCCCAACGCAGTATCAGAGCTGCCTCCGCCGCTGGACTCCTTGTGCCGCCCTGATGGTTCACATACACCACTGCTGTTGCATCGTCCGACTGAATTAGAATCGGACGACCCATCTGATTGCTCTCAGCTCCAGCACGTTGATGGGGAGGCGAGCCTCCTGTGCCAACCAACGGCCCTGGGCAGACAGCTGTTCCAGGACCTCGCCCCAATCCAAAGGACTGTCATCCGTGGTGACGATCACCCACGGAACGGGCAGGAACGACCTCCCCTGAATCAACGCCGAGTCCCGAAACCATCTGGTCAGAGACGCCCTGGTCTGGGAGCTCAGACGGATGAGAAGTTCCAAGGACCGAGGGGACCTGTCCCACCGAGCCAAAATGGCTTGTTGAAGGAGACGAGTGTGACTCTGGGCGTATGGTATCGCCTCGAAAGTCGAGACCAGGAGCCCCAGCCCCCGCTCGTAATGAATACCGTCAGTGCGACAGGAAAGTTTGCACTGCCGACTGCAGTGACCGCAACTTGGCTGGAGGAAGGAAAACCTTTTCCTGCTCTGAGTACAGGAACAGGCCCAGATACTCCAGGCGGCGGGATAGAGACAACGTCGACTCCTGCAGGTTGAGCAACCAGCCGAAGTCCTACAGCGAGGTCAATGTGATCCTCACATTCTCATCCCGAGCCAAGGCAGACTCCGCCCGCAGGAGCAGGTCGTCTAGGTAGGCTACTACCGCAATGCCTCTCTGTCGCAGCAATGCCAATACCGGAGCTACCAGTTTTGTGAAAATACTCGAGGGCTGAGACTAGACCGAAAAGGGAGCGTCACAAATTGATAATGGAGGTCTCCCACTGCAAAGCGAAAGAAACGCTGATGCCGTGGACAGATAGGTACATGGAGGTACACATCCCTGATGTCCAGAGACGCCAGAAATTCCCCCTGATGGAGGGCAGCTGCAACCGAGTGGATAGATTCCATCCGGAATTTCCGCGCCCTAACATACCGGTTCAGGGCCTTCAGGTCCAGTACTGGCCGGACCCCCCCCTTTTTGGGGAGCCCGAACAGATGTGAGTAAAAAACCTTGAAACCTCTTGCT
This sequence comes from Glandirana rugosa, assembly GCA_018402905.1. Classification (NCBI taxonomy): domain Eukaryota; kingdom Metazoa; phylum Chordata; class Amphibia; order Anura; family Ranidae; genus Glandirana; species Glandirana rugosa. The sequence continues at coordinate 715,372 of BLSH010284837.1, forward strand.
GGAGGCATTGGCACGATCACCCCTTAGTTCAAGTGCTTGTACAGCCCCGAAGAGGGCCTCCCGGCGTGCCTGCGGGAGCCCTAAGTCGAAGGGAAGAACCTGACTCTGCCTGGTGGCAGAGTGTTGAACGCAGAAAACATCCCCCACCCAAAGCCCGGGTGGAGGCAACTCATCAGGCTGAGGAGGTTTGTCCTCCGCCTTTTTGGTTGTGCGCTGCCACTGACGGTACCCGGCCCCTGCAGCGACCTACCAGGGCGGGTCCCTTACTGACCCGAGGTAGGGGACCCCTGTCTACGGCAAAACTCACGCCTCCGGGCTCTGGGAGGAAGGGCACTTACCTCCTGTGAAATTCTTAATCATCTCACCCAGCCGTGGACCGAATAGACATCCACCCTGAAAGGGAAGGTCTGCGAGACCTTTTTTTTTTTTTTTTGAGGCATGGTCACCGGACCAAAAACGCAACCAGAGTACCCGACAGAGGATACAGCAACACCGCTACCCTGGATCACATAGGAAGTAAATCAACGGCCGCATCACCAAGATACTTGAGACCTCGGTGCAAAATTCAGCCCTCTGCAGCGTATCCAGCAGGCGGCCGCAGTCCAGAATATTATGGAGCTCCGCCATACGCTCAGACAGATATTGCGCCGCCATGGCGTACGTCAGGGCTGTCCGCATAGCAGAGCCTGCCACCAGGAGGAGTGACTTTAACAGCGCCTCTGTCTTTTGTCAGCGGGGCCCTTGAAGGCAGGAACCCCTTCCAGAGGAATGGTCGTCTTATTAAGGCGAGCTATCGGCGGGACCCCAAGGCGACTCCCATTTTTTTTTTAAAAAAAAAAAAGCTTTCCTCAAGGGATAGCGAGCAGCGAACCGTTTGGACCTATGTCCCTTGGAGTGTGGGAGGAAACCCACACATGCACAGGGAGGACACGCAAACCTCAGGCAGGTCATGGTTAGGATCTGAGCCAGCAAGCATTATGCTGCCAGGCGCAAGTGCTACCCACTACACCACTGTGCTGCGCTAAAAAGAATGTTGCGGACGCTGCCATTTACAATAAACAAGGTGATCAGGAAATTGATCACGTGGGTAAGCCTTGGGTGCCCTAGGGGGCCTGGAGGACCACACACACACACATGTGCAGAAATCAGCGATTCGCCATCCTGGCTCAATCGCATCGTAGTGCGATACCAATTATGCATACTAAAAATTAAAGGCACCCCCACACCACCGCCCCACAGTGCACCAGGGAACCCAGGAGGACTGCACCCACCGCCACCAGCACCCACAGGAGAGCCCAGCTATACTTGCTGTTTGCTGCCATAACCCTGAGGATTGTCAGAGAGCCGCACCGTCAGGAGCACACACCGTTCCAAAGTGAAAGTAAAAAGGTTGTAGACACGTTTTTGTATAAGCAGGGATTCTAATATGACCGCTGTTGAACACTAGAGGCCGAAAAACACCTGCAGGGATCGTGCAGTACCGCAAATGGCCCCTTTGAGCGCTAGAGGGAAAGCCCCATAGGCCCAATATGTCTGTGACTACGGCAAAATGGCGGCGACCTGCTGCAAAATGGCGACCGATCGCCGCATGGCGGCGAAAAACAACCGAACGGCGCTAGACGATTGCATGCGGTGTGGGGGGGGGGGGGGGCGGGTGTGAAGGGGGTGAACAGGAGCTCCACGCGCCCCTACCGGCAGCTACCCAGCAAAAAATTTTTTATTTATTTTTTTGTTTTTGGGTCGTCGGACCCCCTTTCCGCCCCTAAAAAGGGGGGAAGGAAGGAACTCTCACTCACCACTCCGGACGACGCCATGCGTAGCCACCCAGTCGCAGACCTTCCGCCCCTGCTTGGGCGGTATGCTGCAGGCCAGAAAATCGCCCTTCCCGCATCACATCCGGGGCTGGGCGTAAGGGGGGGGGGGGGAATCACCCCAGGCCGCCCGCACGGAACTGGCATGATGCGGCGGGTCCCCATATGGCGGGACTGGCTCGCATCGGTCGGCCAGGTCGGGGAATGTACAGAGCCCATGGATTCTCTATGCCCCGACCGGCTTCTTGATAGCAGATCAATTGCTTGATAGAAGACAAATAAAAATAAAAGTAAAAGAAAATTAAATAAAAAACGGTCAGAAATAGGACCGCAATTCCCCTGAAGGGAAGCCAGGTCAACTCCTTGCAAACTAGGCATTGAAACTGAAGAGCTATGCTATGAGGGGGTTTATGTGGGAAGAGAGGACGGCCCCCATGGGAGGGGCCAGCTGTTTCTTTTCCCTGCCTAGTTAACTCCTAGTGAGACCAGCATAAACCCCACACGTAATGGAGAGCTGCGTCTGTCAGTGAACGATAGGAGAAATAATCATACCGCTTTCAGCACCAAAAATCTGAAATAATCATACCGCCAGGGAGGTTAAACAAAACGGACATCATCACCACGGGATTCTTGCCAAGTCCCTAAAATAGCTCTGGAAGTTTTGAAACTACCCTCCCATCTAGCGGGTCTCATGTTCTCCCATTTATATCTTTATTATTTAGCTTCTCAATTGGTAGTCGTGCATGACTGGATGCACCCTTCTCAAGCTAACCACTACCGAAACTGCTATAGTCTCCCGCTTTAAATCCTTGCATAATATTGTATATAGGAGACAAGTCCCCCCTGTCCTGGGACCACTATGATACAGACTACTTTGTCCCTTTTTATCACTATAGTGACTCGCTTCTTGAAAGCTTCATGGTCTACTTCACCCAATAATCCACTTTGGTATAACCCTTTTCTAAACTAACTCCTCACGATTCCTGATCCCAATCTACCGGGGAATCAAGTAGTCACTTGTATACTGGCAAGAGCCTCAAGCTCAAGCCCTTTGCTCAATTGCAAGAAGAATTTAACCTTCCTCCCTCATTTTATTCTATTATCAGATGCGCAAGGTCCTTGGCCTGGAACCGCCCCTATTTTCCCTAGCTCCACTGGAGAAAATTACCAATGAAGCCAGGCACCACTAAACTAATTTCCAAATGCTACTCTACTCTAATCGCCGGTTCTAGGCCTGCTGCTGTCCAGATCTGCTGTACCACTTTGAATATACAACCTACAAATGAGTACTGAACAGAGTTCACGAACACCTATAAGAGCTCAGTGATATCCTCCAGGGATAAAATTGCACAACTGAAAATATGTCATCACAATCACCTTACTCCTCTCCGAATGTGTAAGATGGGCCTACGCCAGTACGCCCCACATCTGAATGCTTTAGAGAATGTGGAGACACTGCTGATTTCATACACCGTTTCTGGTCCTGCCCTGTAGTGCATGCGTTTTGGTCAGAGTTTGACTCTTTCTTTCCACCGTGTCGGATATACCCAATATATTATATTCTAAAAATTGTTTACTGGATATTTTTGGCGAGCTTCCTGCCTCTGCACATGTCAAATGTCTGTTACGTATATTGTATTTTTTTCCTAAAAAGACTATACTCTTATCCTAGAAAGGAACAACCCGCCCTACTTTGACCACCTGGCTTAAATTAAATAGCGGCAGTCTTCCCCTGTATAAACTTACTTTTGAACCCAGGAAGAGGCCTAACCTCTGCAATAAGATATGGCATAAATGGGCATCTAGCCCACTTACATTGGTATCTTTGCAGGAGTGTGGAAATTAAATATGAAAAAAAAAAAAAACTACTTGTCCAAGGGACTAAATCGGGGTCCCAATCTCCTTGTCCTATAAAAAAAAAAAAAAAAAAAAAAGAAAAAAGGTCCTTGTGCAAGTCAGAGTCTACAAGCTATGGTGCCAATCACTGAATATTGATCACACCTGATGTACTGACGGCCTATCTCATTTCTTGAGACCCTAACAAGCCAGGAAAGTACAAATACCCTCCAAATGACCCCTTTTTGGAAAGTAGACATTCTAAGGTATTTAGTAAGAGGCATGGTGAATTTTTTGAAGTTGCAATTTTTCCCACAATTTTTTGCAATATGAAGATTTTTTTTTTCTTTTTTTTTCCCCACAAAATTGTCATATGTTAACAGGTTATTTCTCACACCCAGCATATGCATACCACAAATTACACCCCAAAACATATTCTGCTACTCCTCCTGAGTATGGCGACACCGCCTGTGTGAGATTTTTACACAGCCTGGCCACATACAGAAGCCCAACATGCAGGGAGCACCATCAGGCGATCTAGAAGCATAAATTCCTGTTCTGCCTCTCTATCGTGGGTGGCCGGGGGACATTGCAGCTGCCGGCCACGCGCATCGGCTTCCCCATCGTGCAGCGGGCGTGTGCGCCTACTATATCGATTTAAAGGGGCGATGTACCAGTACGCAGTTCCTGCGGGAACGTGCCGACCTGCCGCCAGACTGAGGCTGGTCAGTAAGTGGTTAATAAGACACCCAGGGTCTAATGTCTCCCTTGCGCTCCACTGAATGTAATGCAATGCAGATCGCATTGCATTACATTCATTCCCGGCCTCGATCGCCAGGGACACCGACAACGGCAACATGGAAGTGACATCATACATGCAGCTTCCGGGTCAGGAAGAAAAAGGGGGGTGGGGGAGGGTGGAAAGCAGAGGTGTGTCCGCTCTCCCCCCTCCTGCTATGCCGGTCCCAGGCCAGCGGATGGGCAAGCTGAGCCTGGGGTTGGGGCCACGTTATCGGTGTGAGCCCTGCTGCTTCTCCGCAGGGCTAAATGTAGAAGAACTCTATCTGCCTGGCACCTGGAAATGCATGTCCCGTGCGTCGGGCGATACAAGTTGCACATCCCTGCTTTGGATCCAGGATATTAGCATGTCCTTGTCTGATCACATTCAGTATTGCAGTATTGCCCTCTGACTTTCACCCTTCCCATTTATGAGTCCTTTAATTTTACTTGTACCACCAATTTCTTAAACCAACCTTGTACCTTAATGAGGCATGGGGAGGCATAATTTGGTTTTCGTCTGTAACCTGTATATCACCATTTTGTTTGTAGTTTTCTACAAATTTCTGAAAACCCAATAAAAATATCTTTAAAAAAAAAAAAAAAAAAGTCCAAGTTGTACTGCAGTTGCACTACATAATTGCACTAGAAAGTGGATGAAATTGCAGTTGCACATAGTGTGAACCAGTCCTAAAATAGCTCCTCTTCTCCCACAATGCTGACCATAAATATCACATATATGGTGGATCATGATCTAATAAATTCTCAGAGAGAAAACCAAGGCAGGACCTAATTGCAGCGAAAAGTCTAACCCAGGGCTCGACAAACCCCAGGCGCCAGGTTGCCATGGCGACCAGACACCACGTTCTGGAGAGCGACAGCAGATTCTTCTCTCCCCTCACTATCTCAGCTGTATAAAAACAAAAATCTAGGCAGCCGGCCAAGTTTCTAATAACATTGCTGATAAATTGTATAAACAATGTATCTTTTGGTTCTTTTATCAAAGGAATGAACTTCAGTCTGTAAATGAGGTCAGTTTAACCACTTAGGGTCCTTTCACACTAGCGGAGTCCGTTGCAACGGACTCCGCGGCTCAGCGGGGAATGATCCGGTTGATCCCCGCTGAGTGGACGGATGACAGATCCGTCTATGCTCTCTGTGCAGAGACAGACCTGTCAGAGCACCGCTCTCATATATGGGGACTGGATTAAAAACGGATCCGCCTGTCCATTTTCATCCGATCCAATCCGATCCACCAGACGGATGAAAAATAGGGTTTCCACCCGTCTGTATTTAGCGGATCGGATGTCAGCGGACATGTCACCGCTGACATCTGTCGCTCCATAGAGGAGAATGGAGCATCTGTTCAGGACCGCCTGAAAAACTGACAGGCGGACCTGAATGGACCGGTCCTTGTGTGTGAAAGGACCCTTAAGCTTAATGTACACGGGACGCTTTTTCAACATCTCCTGAACGATTTTTTTTTTTTGACAGCTAGAAGCCGACGCTTAAAAAACGGCCGTCTAGCCGCATTTTACATGCTGCATTCGCGTCTAGGAGCGGTTTTTGTTTTTTTTAAAAATGAAAACGCCTGTAAACTAAACACTGCTAAACTTGACTTACCTCGTTTAGCAGCGTTTACAAGTGGTTACAGGCATTTGGTGTTTCAAATACCTCTGAACATCCGTTCTGAATGCTTTTTTTGGGTTCCAAAAACAATGTTTCTAAACTCACCTGCCTAGAAACAACTATAAATGACCCTGTGTACAGGTACTGATAAGATAACAGAGGAGAGTTCAGAGGCAGCTGAAAAAAAATGCCAAACTTTTCCCAAACATTCGTTTACCAGCAGCAGTGTACATGAGGCCTAAAATACTAAACCTTTTCTGACATTTGTTGTTTACAAGTAAAAATAAGTATTTTCTGCTAGAAAATTACTTAGAACCCCCAAACATTATATATTTTTTAGCAGAGATCCTAGAGAATAAAATGGCGGATGTTGCAATATTTTTGTCACACTGTATTTGCACAGCGGTCTTTCAAATGCAATTTTTTTTTTAAAAAAATGCACTTTAACGAATTTAAAAAAAAAAACTAAACCGTAAAGTTAGCCCATTTTTTTGTACAATGTGAAAGATGATGTTACGTCGCGAGAACGGAGAGAGAATCATGATCTTTATGCTAAGCAATAAAATTGTAATTCTCTTTTTTCGCCAGACTCGTGCAGCTCTACTGTGTGCTGTGAGGTGGAGGAGGGGAGATGAGGCAGCAGGATATGCTTTAGAAGAGTCTATGTCCTCCGATAAAGCCCTGTGTACCATCAACAATTACCACTCTTTATGTGCAGCTGGGCTCCAGTATTTCATGGTGACCGGAAACCAACCAGAGCAATGAATAGTCACCGTGGGGGACACACATGTAGGCAGGAAGTGGCTGCAAAGAGGCAGCAGAAGATCAGCAGCAATGGAATACTTCTTTCACCTTTTTTTTTGTATTTTATTTAAAGTGTCACTAAGGCTTCATTTAGATGTGCATGGGTGGTAAAAATGTGAAGTAGAGACACGATATTGCCAGTGGCGGCACGCTCTCGTGCCCGCTCCCTCAGTGTGTCTGCGGGTCAGGCGGACTCTATGTCTGCCGGCGATCCGCAATCACTTACTACACAGCAGGAATGGGGAACCGCCAATGTAAACACGGCTGTTCCCCGCTCTGTCAGGTAGCATGACAGATCTACTGATCCCTGTATTCGGGATCAGTTTGATCTCTCATGCTCTTGCCAGCCCAGCCCCCACACAGTTAGAACACATACAGGGAACACAGTTAACCCTTAGATTGCCCCCTGCAGGTTAATCCCTTCCCTGCCAGTGACATTTATACAGTAATCAGTGGCTATTTTTAGCTCTGATCGCTGGGTAGATATCAATGGTCCCAAAAAAAGTGTCAAAAATGTCCGCCGCAATATCGCAGTCCCGATAAAAATCACCGCCATTACTAGTAAAAAAAAAAAGTAAAGACGCCATAAATGAATTCTCAGATTCTAAACGTGGCAACTTTTGCGCAAACCAATCAACACAGATTGCGATTTTTTTTACCACAAATATGTAGAGGCACAGTGCCTTGCGAAAGTATTCGGCCCCCTTTGAACTTTGCGACCTTTTTGATGAGTATGAGCTGAAAGTTTAGAGGGACAGCCAGGTCTTGGTAGATTTGCAGTGGTCTGATACTCCTTCCATTTCAATATTATTGCTTGCACAGTGCTCCTTGGGATGCTTAAAGCTTGGGAAATCTTTTTGTATCCAAATCCGGCTTTAAACTTCTCCACAACAGTATCACGGACCTGCCTGGTGTGTTCCTTGTTCTTCATGATGCTCTCTGCGCTTTAAATGGACCTCTGAGACTATCACAGTGCAGGTGCATTTATACGGAGACTTGATTACACACAGGTGGATTCTATTTATCATCATTAGTCATTGAGGTCAACATTGGATCATTCAGAGATCCTCACTGAACTTCTGGAAAGAGTTTGCTGCACTGAAAGTAAAGGGGCTGAATAATTTTGCACGCCCAATTTTTCAGTTTTTTATTTGTTAAAAAAGTTTGAAATATCCAATAAATTTCGTTCCACTTCATGATTGTGTCCCACTTGTTGATTCTTCACAAAAAATTACAGTTTTATATCTTTATGTTTGAAGACTGAAATGTGGCAAAAGGTCGCAAAGTTCAAAGGGGGCCAAAACTGATGAATAAATTCGTTTTTTATATTTTTTTTTTGTATTTGTAGTATAGCAAAAAGTAAAAAATATTTTGTTTTCAAAATTGTCACTCTTTTTTTGTTTATAGTGGTGATCAGAAGTGACGCAGAGGGGGTCAAATACCATCAAGAGAAAGCTCTATCTGTGGGAAAAAAAGGACGGCAATTTTGTTTGGGTACAACGTCGCATGACCGTGCAATTGTCAGTTAAAGCGATGCAGTGCCGAATCGCAAAAAGTGCTCTGGTCCTAATGTGGGAAATCCTTCCGGGGCTGAAGTGGTTAAATGACCTTTTATCTGTGGGGGAGAATAGTGGTACAGATGTGCATAAAGTCACCACACCTGTAACCAGTCGAGAGAGGAAATCAGTCAGGACCCCAAACCTCTATTTAAGAAGCCCTAGAAAGAGAGGGTTCAAAAGTGCCCTGCTGCATTAAGCCCGACACCAAGGGGCCCCAGGTGACATATTACAGGATAGATGAAAACCTAGGAACAAATAAGTGAAAGCAAGTAGGTACAGCAACCTTCAGCTTGGGTCCTCCTGGTGCCAACGGTGCCTGTATCTGCGGTTTGCACCAAAGAATCCAAAATGCAGTATTAGCTTTTCTACCTGTAGCATTCTGACAGCCATTGCTGGAAGAAACAGCCATTAAAGCACCAGCTGCCCCTTCCCCGTGAATGAGGCTTGGAACCAGAACCACCAGAAATCATGCTCTCCTGGATGGTGTGGTGGTCTCCGACTTGTCCACATCCCTTACTGATTATTTAACCCGTAATGGAGCGTACAATCCCTGGCTTTTATTTAGTGTGCCAACTGCCATCATGCTGCCATCTGTGGTTAGCTCCCCATGCAAAATTGAAGGATAGCTCTGCCTTTCTAGACCAGCTGGCTTGATTAGATCAACTCTATACTTGCACAATGTACTGATCTATGAACATCAGACATTCCTGGCTGAAAAAAAGCAAGGATGGGCTGTATAGCACTTGCGTGTATGTGTACATACATGCTCACATATTAGGCCAACACCAAAAATGACCTGGCATCATAACTATGATAGTTTTCACTGTAACCTCCCTGTGTAAATTAACACTCCCTTGTAGAAGAAGCACAGTACACAGAACAAGAAAGTTTCTGAAATATGATGCAGCTTCTAACACCAATGTCTGCCATAATATCCTCTACACATGTGAAGAATAAATATTTTTATTATTTTGAAGTTAAGACATGCACAATAAACTTACCATATCTGTAGCTTAATTCGCTTGCCATCTAATTCTATAGTTCTGATTTTAAAGTCAATACCTGCAAGAAATAAATATCATTAATAACTACAACCAAAATAAAATCTACAGCCTTATTAAAGTCAACGTGAAAAATAACTCCCAAATACTTATGCCTGATCTGGGGTGTATGGATTTATTTTTAGGCCTCATACACACGGGCGTATGAAAATAAGCAAAACATCGGGCCTGATGTCAGGGAAAAATCTGCAATTTGCAATGGCGTTAATGCGCGTTTGTGAGCGCCGGCATCAATAGATGGTCTCTCAGCAAACAAAACATTCCTCTGCTATTTTGGAATATGAAACCGTTGGCGTCAAAAATGCTGCCAAACGTCGGCACGGCGTTAGTGAGCGTTTTGCGGCGTCGGTGTCAAAAACGTCAAAACGTTACAGCCTTGGAATGCGCTGGTCGTGGGTTCTACTTTCAGCTCACCAACACCAACGCCATCTACAGCTCAAAAACTTTGCCATTTTTGAAGGGGCCATTGAACAACATGGAGAGCTGTAAAAAACGCTAAAAAACGTGGCTGTAAAAAACGCCCGTGTGTGAGGCCTTATAGTGTCAATTCAGGTTCTCAGGACAGCATAGGCTGCAGGAATTTATTACAATTGGAGCAGACAAAATCTAGAGCAGCTGTGCAAGTTAACCAATCAGCTTCTAGCTTTGGCTTGTTCACTTAAGCATTGAAAAAGAAAGCTAGAAGCCAACTGCCAATTTGCTAAACTTCATTCACATCTGGGCCTAGCTGAAAAAAGGGCAGAAACATGCGCTTCTGCCAACACGCCAAAACACGTGACGCACCTGCAGTGTTGCAGTAACATGACAAAAGGAGCTTGGCGGAGTGGCAACATTTTGGAAACTGAGCTTTTTTGGTGCATTTCCACTTGAAAATATGCACCAAATCGCAATATATTGCCACGCTCAGATGTGAACGTAGCCTCAACAAAAATGTACAAAATACATTCACAGCTATCTAGGTTTTGGACCTTGTTCCTATCTTCCTGAGAAATTTGTCAAGTCATAAGACTGAGATATATACACACACACACACACACACACACGGGTTGGACAAAAATAAGGAAAAGCTACATGATTTGCAGGTGTGAAAGTGAGGACATGTTTGGCGTTGAAAGCAGAAGTGATGTAACAATATTTTGCTTCCGCTGTGTGATGAGACGCCTAGCTAACAGGTGAGAAGCCTCATTTTTGTCATTCACTGCGTACGCTGCTAGTAATATGGAGCCATTTCAGAGCTTACTGAGTTTCAGAGGGCAAATTGTTGGTGCCCGCTTAGCTGGCGCCTCTGTGACTAAAGTTGGCAATTTGCGGTGTCGCAAGGTACAGTATCAAAAGGTTATGACGGCATATACAGTTTCCAGGAAAACAGTCTGAAAAGCATAAGCACAGACAACATGGTCAATTGACCGAAAGAGACAAAAAGGACATTCCGCAAGATTGTGGCCTGTATTTTTGCAAGAAGAGTGGGATCAGATTCCATTATCCACCTTCCAAGACTCATTCCCAGGAGAATTCAGGCCATCTTGGATGCCAAAGATATGTATGTATGTATGTATGTATGTATGTATGTATGTATGTATGTATGTCTTTACCGAGGTATA
>BLSH010284837.1:736993-767122 GCA_018402905.1 Glandirana rugosa
TCGCCGCGGCATCGTGGTGATATTTTCGCTATTTACACGGCGATTAATCGTCGCTAAATGGTAATGGCGGGGAGGGACGGGGTCACATTTTCATCGGAATTGTCCTTTTTCTTTTATTAAAAAGAGGATGCAAGTGACTGTCTGCGTCGAGAAGAACTGAAACACCCCAAAATACAAGCAGAATGGTCCTCAATTGATCCGTCCCTTTCTCAAGTCGACCGGGGAGGGGACCCCCGGCAGGAGGAAAGGATGTTATTTTGGGGAGGAGTGTCTCCTGAGAGGTCAAAGTTACGGATCAAACGTTCCTCAACTGGACCGAAGGGATACCCTTGACGCCAGGATAACACTGGTAAAAAAGAAAAAAAAAATAAAAGAAAAAAGAAAAAATGGTCACAATAGGACCGCAGTTCCCATAGGGAAGCCAGGTCAACTCCTTGCAAACTAGGCATTGAAACTGGAGAGTCCTCTGTGAGGAGGGGTTTTATTGTAGGAAAGGAGGACGGCCCCCAGGGGAGGGGCCAGCTGAACTCTTTCCCTGCCTAGTTAACTCCTGGTAAGACGAACATAAAACCCCACAAAGTCAAGAAGAGCTGCGTCTGTCAGTGAACGTAGGAGAAAAATTATTTTCTTTTTCCTGTTAAGGCTACTTTTACACTGGGGCAGGGAGGGGCGGTAATGGTAAATCGCTGCTAATTAGCGGCACATTTATCGCTTTTATAGTGGTGCTACGGCGCCGCTATGCAGTCGGGAACGGGGCACTTTTAACCCCTAAGAAGGGGTTAAAAGCGCTGCCGCTCTGGGCTTCCGAGGTGGTATACAGCCGCTACGGGAGTGCTGTCCATTGCTTTCAATGGAGGGGGTGTTGTAGCAGAGGTTTATACACCGCTCCACCCCAAAGATTCAGACTTTTCTTGCTGTCCTGCAAGCGCACCGCCCCAGTGTGAAAGAACTCAGGCTTTCACACTGGGGAGAATGGTGGGGGGGGGGGGGTTTCAGGCGCTGCATAGGCGCTATTTTTAGCACCGCAGCGCCTGAAAAACGTTTCAGTGTGAAAGTAGCCAAAGTCGCTTCAATATAGATGGGAGATCCGACTTCCATTGAATTCTATGGGCACAAGTCGGATAGAAGGCGCCTTGAAGTAGTACAGGAACCTTTTCTGAAGTCGCCTTTAGTGTATATTAAGATGGCTCCCATTCATTTCAAGGCATTTCGGATGTCAAGCGACTTGAGGTGACACAAGTTGGATTGCAAGTCACCTAGGTGTGAACCGACCCCAAGTTTTGCAAAAGCTTTCATTGCAGAGAAAGTAGCGTATATGAATTTATCATTAAATATACTCATTCCATGCTGTATTCCTTGCCTCACAGCCATATATGCTGGGACAAAATACATGGACAAGTAGATGCTTGCTACTCACTTTACACGTTGCAGTTTCAGCTAACTATGCATTTCCTGCTGACAATGCAGCTAAGGAGGAAGTGACCAGACCCATCCAAACCCTTTTTGTATCTGCTTTCATGGCAACACCCCTATAGACAGTGTGTTATGTATATAGTAATCAGAAACATACTAAAAAAACCTGATGAAATACATTGGAGGAGTTATTTTATGTGGGCAATTAACCGGATTTGCATAACATGAAAAATGCACTACAGCCAAATATTACAAGCAAGTTTGCTTGTAAAAGCCATCAGCCATATACCCTCTATTATGACCTATGTAGTGGGGAAATGTTATCAGGAGTACCCCATACAGTGCACAGTATTGGTGCTACTCATTTTTATTTAATAATATATAAACCTTCTTTCCCAGAGAACCCAAAGTGCTAAAAGAGGAGCTTCACCCTGTAAACAAAAATGTAAAAAAGTCAGCAGCTACAAATACTGTAGCCGCTGAGGTTTTAAAAAACACACTTACCTGTCCCAGGATCCAGTGATGTCCTCACTCCACCTGACTCTTTGCCGGTCTTTGGGTGCAGGCGCCTGCATCTTAACTGTAGGCAGCTTAATGGGCGAGTCTCACTGCGCCTTGTGAATGGCCCGCAGTCTCCTGGGACCTGTGACGTGTCCCAAGAGGCTGCAGGGGATGGAGGGGGCCGAACTTCCACTCAGATCGCCATGGTGGGGGGGGATACAGTAATAAGTGAGATAGAATCAGGTTGTCTTTTTTACAATGTCTGTGTTAGGGGAAATTTCCCCATACTTCTTGTCTCAGTGCCAGCAAGTGATCTCCTCAAAAGGGACTACTGGGTTTGCAAGGTCTGCACTAGGGAGATTTATCATACCTTCTTGATATGCACTGGCCAGGAAGGGAGGGAGCACAGACAGTAGTAAAAGCATCACTGAGCTTCTAACCCAGCCATTCTTAACCAGAGTTCCTCAAGATGTTACATTGAGCAGTGTTTCTCATTTGATGGTACCTACATACTTCTTGAGCCAATGCCACTTTTGGCAAATGAATGACACCAATAATATTTTTAGCCATTTGCAAGGATTTATATTAGGGGTGCTGAAATTAATCGATGCATCGCGATTTGGCCGCCGATGCAGCAACTGCCCATAATTGATTGCCGGGTGACGTCACCCGACTTGTTGCCCATAGGCGACTTGAACCACCTGACAAGTCGCCTCCATGCATTGCAATGGAACTGTTCTAAATCGGAGCGACTTAGAAAAGGGTTCCTGTACTACTTTTGAGGCGACTTTAGGCGACTTGCATTAACTTCTATTACAGAAGTCGTCTGCAAGCCACCCTGAAGTCACCTCGAGCAGGGCGAGTTGCCCTGCAAGTCGGATCGCTAGGTGAGAATGCGGTAATGAATCCCCTGTTACTGTGCAAAGTGCATCACTGTAGTGTACAACATGCTTCTTAATATGTAGCAACATACCACGCAGTGCCTCTCGGCACTCATGTGACCGCCCGGCTTGCCTCTCTCGTCTCTGGCTGACGGAAGCGGTGGATTCTCAGCCCCGCCCGCTGACTGTAGCTGACAGATCAGAAGAAAGGTGGGCGGGGCTGAGAATCCACCGCTGACGTCAGCCGGAGACAAGAGAGGCGAGCCGGGGCGGTCACATGAGTGCTGAAAGGGACTGTGCGGTATGTTGCTACATATTAAGAAGCATGTTGTACACTACAGTGAGGCACTTTGCACAGTAACAGGGGATTCAAGACCGTTATTTTAACACCTGGCCACCACCACCACCCACAAGCATCACCCACACCCCTCTACACCCAGCTTCACCCACACCCATCACTACCCAGCATCACCCACACCTTTCACTACCACCCACACCCCTCTACACCCACTGACACCCATCTACACCCAGCTTCACCCACACCCATAACCACCAACACCCCTCACTACCACCTACACCCCTCTACATCCAGCTTCACCCACTGACACCTATCACCCAGCATCACCCACTGACACCCATCATCAGCCACCATTCCCCAGACTACCCCATCCTTCTGTTCCTATCCATGGATTCCTCCATCTCCATCCCCAGACTCTCCCATCCTTCTGTTCCTGTCCATGGATTCCTCCATCTCCATCCCCAGACTCTCCCATCCTTCTGTTTCTATACATAGATTCCTCCATCTTTCTATTCCTGTCCATAGATTCCTCCATCACCATCCACAGACTCCCACATCCTTCCTTTCTTATTCATGGATTCTTTCATCCTTTAGTTCCTACCCTTTCTTGTATCCTAATCGTGATGCATCGAGGAATCGAATCAAAGACCAGTGAAGATGCGCACCATACACACACACACATACACACACACACACACTTAAGAAATACATTCATGGAGTGTAACAGATTGCATAAGTTAACCACTTTCGAACCGCCCACCATCATTATACTTGCCAGTGAATACCGTTGCTATGGTAGCCGATAGCTACCATAACCCTGGCATTTTTTTGAACAGTGGGCGGTCCTCTTTCAGATAAAAGAGTGGTCTCTGTGGCGGATTCGCAGCGAGATCACTTTTAATTGGGCAGGAGAGGGGCCCCCCTCCCGCCACGGTCATCTCCGCCTGTAGCAGCGGAGACGCTCTGATCCTTTTGCTGCAATGTCTGGGAGCCGAGTGAGCAGAAGATGCCGCCCACTCGGCTCCATAACATTGCAGGGCGGAAGCGACGTCAAACGTCACTTCTGCCCATAGCTCTTAAAAAGGAGATTTTTTTTTTTTTTACAAATGTCATTTTATTTATTTATTTTTATTGCATTTTAGTGTAAATATGAGATCTGAGGTCTTTTTGACTGCAGATCTCATATTTAAGAGGTCCTGGCATGCTTTTTTCTATGACAAGGAATGTTTACAATGATCAAAATATTTTTCTTTTTTTTGGATGGTGTAAAAATAATAAATGTAAAATAAATAAATAAATAAAAAATCGAAAGCGTCTTGTCCCACTGAGCTTGCGTGTAGAAGCGAACACATATGCAAGTCCCGCCCGCATATGAAAACGGTGTTCAAACTAAACACACGTGAGGGATCGCCGCGAGAGAGCGCAATAATTTAAGCTCTAGACCTACTCTGTAACTCAAAACTGGTAACCTGTAGGAATTTTTAAACGTCGCTGATGGAGATTTTAAAGTGTCAAAGTTTGTCACTAATTCCACGAACGGGCTCAATTTTGAAGCATTAAATGGGCATCAATTTACTCAGAGTAACATTATCTTTCACAATATGGGGGAAAAAAATGGGCTAACTTTACTGTTGTCTTATTTTTTTAACTCAAAAAATAAAATAAAAACGCTCTCGTAAGACCGCTGTGCAAATACGGTGTGACAAAGTATTACGACTGCCATTTTATTCTCTAGGGTGTTAGAAAAAAATATATATAATGTTTGGAGGTTCTATGTGATTTTATAGCAAAAAAAAAAAAAAAAAATGATTTTAACTTGTAAACAAAGACTCTCAAAAAGAGGCTCGGTCTTGAAGTGCTTAAAAAGTTCTTTTTCTCTACATGAAGTCAGCCAAATATTTGTCAGATAAGAACAAGAATAGTGTTTTTAGCAATAACAGCAGTGAAACAATGTACTTTATATACGTAACACAGGGGCGACTTGCGCTCCAACTTGAGTCACCTCAAGTCGCCCCAATTCGCTTGACATCTCAAATCCCATTGAAGTGAATTGGAGCCGTCTTAATGTATGCTACTGAAGTCGCTTCGACTTCAGAAAAGGTTCCTGCACAACTTCAAGGCGACTTCTATCCGACTTGTGCCCATAGAATTCAATTGAAGAAGTCGTCTCCAAGTCAGATCCCCTACATGAAAGGGACTTTACAGTTATAAGAATAGAATTTATCTAGGGCAACCTCCTCCCTCCCTTCTCTGATTGGTCACAGGTAAAGTCGCCTGGCATAAATCGTGTTGTAAGTCGCCTGAAGTCATCTAGCAAAGTCCTCCTAAGTTGGATCGCCCCTGTGTGAGTGCAGGCTAAGAATTAACAGAACATGTATTCTCATAAGCAGTGGATATCCAGACTTTCATAGAGAAGCAGATACCTGCAGGGCAGGAGTCGGTTAAAAACAAGAAAACCAGCCTCAAAAATGTGAAAGTCCTAATTCATCATGATTAATATTACGCAATGGTTTCATATTCAGTACATTTTTTCCAGTGACTAGAAGACAAAAGCTAGGCTCCTACTGGAAGCTATGGCAATCACTATAAGGCCTCCTTTCAGATGGAGCAAGCAGGGGATCTCTCCGCTGAGCAGGACGACAGGTCAGTGTCCCCTCCGCTATGCAGAGCAGACAGGGACACTGCTGTCCCTGTCCCTGTAGCCTGCTGTTCTCTATGGAGTGGTTGTATGGAAACGGACTGCCTGACAGTTTCCATCCGACTATCACCTGATACGCTGGAGCAATGTATCCCCATCCGTCTGAATTTAGCGGACAGGATCGGATGCCAGCTCCATAGGTGGCCTGATCAGGTCCGCCTGTCCAGTTTTCAGAAGGACCAGAGCAGTCCGCTGGTGTGAAAGGGGCCTAAAGAACTCAAAAATGTTCATTTATCTAGACCCAAGAACAAAATTGTATTATGGTGCAACTTACCAGTCCTTAGATGTGGCAGCTATTGGCTTTATTTTTAGCTTGCAATTCTGCCAGCAACACACTTCTTAACATAGGATGACAACACCTAATTATTGTACCTTAGAAGCAGCACTGTCACCAAAGGACAGGGTTACAAAAAATGTCCCCCTGTCCTCTGCTGCAGGACTACAGTAACTGCCCCCTCTCCTCTTCTTCAGGTCTCCAATAACCCAATACCATAATATTGAAGGGAGGGGTTCTATAGTCCTCAGGGATAACTGGAAACAATGTGACTGGTAAAAGTCAACACAGGCAGAGAACACAGAAAGATATCAGCTAACAGGATTTCTAGAAGGATCAACAGGGATTTTTTTGGCACTTACTGAAGAGATATATGGTTTCTTTTATGAACCAAATGAAAGATTTTCATCGTTTGGGGTTTATATACCCTTTAAAGTGGCCACTTTAAACAAGCTGCTAGCAGGCTTCAGGACTCAAGAAGTTTGTTGAAAGCCTGCTGAAGCCCACTAGCAACTTGTTTAAAGTCCAAGTAAACTTCCATCTCTGAATTTTACCTCTAGGATAAGCCTATAAAAAGGCTTACCTGTAGGTAGTGTAAATATCTCCTAAACGTGTACCATTTAGGAGATATTTACTGTACATGCAGTGACATCACTGGTGCATGCGCTCTGAAAGAACAGCCACCCGGGCCATTCCTTCAGCCCACGTTCCAATGGGGCCGTTTTGACATGCTATTTGACTTGTCAAATCGGCGACTATTGCTGGCTGTGACGCCACACCAATTGCCAAAAGTAGTTCCTGCACTACTTTCGGGGACTTCGGGGGCGATATCAATAGACATCTGTGCAGGAACCCGCACAGAAGTCTCTGAAATCGTTCTTGAATTTGGACTGACGTGCAAGTTTGAAATTGTGAGAGTTCAGTGACATCATCGTGGCTCCGGCCAGTCACAGAGATGGAGAACGTGAACCCGAAAGCAAGACGGGTGAAGATGGGAGGGCCTGCAGCTCTGACATCTCGGCTCTGGAAGGTCTTTGTTTTAAGGTACGCATAACATAATGTGATAGTATATGACATTACCTTGCAGGATACAAAAAAAAAAAATAAAGACCGTCCAGCGGTTTACAACTACTTTAAAGTGGCAATCAGCACTATCATTGGAATATTTTTTCAACATATACAAACTGGAGCTGAATGGTGCTTTAAAAGCCTCAAAGTTTGCTGAAAGCTCTGCAAACGCTTTGTCAAAGCTTGCAGTTACAAGTTGAAGGCAAGCAGAGATCTTTTTACACCCACCAATATCTTGCATTTTACACTTATTTATACCAGTAAACTGAGCTTATATATTGAAATACAGTACTGGATTTAGAAATCCGTGACATGGTTTTGATGTTGAGTTTGAAACGTCTGCTGATCTGACAGAACACTGCTGCTTTTACAGTTCATCAAAACACTCTGACAGATTTCAAAATACTGTATTTCAGTATATAAGCTCAGTTTTCTGGTAAAAAGTGTCAAATGCAAGACTTCACTGGGTGTAAAATGATGTCCGCTTGCCGACTTCTAACTGCAGCCTTACTGCGGATGAGTGCGGGGTGTACCAAGATGGCAACGATGGAATGTCACTTCTGTTACCAGATCTGATGGGTCGCCTAATCTGATGGAACAGCACAGTTTGCTTTTTCTCTTCTTTCATTTTTCAACTTTATTGTAATGTCACAAAGTGTCATTTTATTCACCTTCATTCTTTGCAGTGTTTCGTGATGCAGTGCACCTAAACGGAAAAAAAAAAATTGCACCTCCTACCTTTCTTCAGCACACAACACTGCAGTGCACTGAACATATGGGACTCAAGGCAGATTGCCTTGTCTATGCCTTGGGAATGTGTTAGGCAAGGCTGCTCAGCCAAGCCCAGCCCAAAGCATATGGTGTGAATGGACCCCTAAAGGGAGTCTCCAATGACCTTGATGGTATCTCTTACCTCTGCTTGAAAGCTACAGATCATATAGCTTACAGAAATTACATTTCTCTCATTCACAATTTATGTGTAAACAGAGCGATTTACTAGAAGATGACAATTTCCTAAGGAACAGTCCACAGAATTTTAGAAAGGTTATGTAAAATTTTGGATTTACATACCCTGGGATGAAAAATCAAAAAACACACAAGAATAAACAACATGTAAACTCAGCCTCCAGCTTAACTTTCCTTGCTTCCCAGCTACACACCAACCTGGTATTCTACTGGAAGCATCACCACAGCTCTCTTAATACTATAAAAGAAGTAGTGTAAAGATAGAAAGGCCAGCAATACTCACCTGAGCGAATAGTGTAGAGCGGGGGTGTCCAAACTGTAGCCCAAGAGGGCCATAAAATGCAGGCCAACACAAAATCATAAATTTAAAAAAAATGTGGATTTTTTTGGAAAAATGTATTTATACTTAGCAAACACATGTGACCCAAGAAAATGTGACTGTGTCTCTCTACTGGACTTTTAGAGCCGGTTCACACTACAGCAACTTGAGGTCCGACTTTTGTCGCCCCAAATTGCTTGACATAAGAAATCCCATTGAAATGAATGGGAGCCGTCTTAATGTACACTACTGAGTCGCTCAGACTTCAGAAAAGGTTCCTGCACAACTTAAAGGCGACTTCTATCTGACTTGTTCCCATAGAATGCATTGGACGTCGCCTCCAATTTGGATCCCCATCTATATTGAAGCGACTTTACAGGAAAAAGAAAATAATTTACCAAGGTAAAAGGAATGATGTCAGAAGAGATTTATTCTCTGATTGGCCACAAGCACAGCCGCCTGGCATGGAGGTCGCTTTGAGTCGCGTTGTGAGTGGCCCAAAGTCACGCTGAAGTTGCATTCAAATCGCCTACAAAGTCGTGCTTGAACTGTGTGAACTGACTCTAAGGGCCGGTTCACACTGGAGCGGCACGATGCGCCGCTCCAGGCGATCTCAAGGCGGCTTGCGAGGAGACTTCTATCATAGAAGTCAATGCAAGCCGCCTGAGATCGCCCTGCAAATAGTGCAGGGACCATTTTTCTAAGGCGGAGCGAAGCGATTCGCTATTAGAACGGTCCCATTTGCACAGCATTGAGGCGAATTGTCAGGCGACTCAAGTCGCCTGACAATTCGCCTAGATGTGAACGGGCCGCGAAGTCGCGCCGCTCCAGTGTGAACTGGCCCTTATGGATTTTACCTTCCCAAAGAAAAATCTCCCACTCACACCTGATTTAGGTCATCAGTTATCAGCAGCACTTATATTTGTGAGCAACTATTTTCAAAGGATGAAGCACATTAAGGACAAAATTAGAACCAAAATATCTGATGAGCACTTTGAGAATTCATTGAGAATTGCTACTATATACATCAAACCAGATATTGATGTGTTTGTTTATCTAGAACAGGGTTTCTCAACCAGGGTTCCGTGGAACCCTAGGGTTCCTCCAGAGGTTGCTAGGGGTTCCTTGAGCAATGGTCAATTTATACCTCTCAGATAAATTCCCAAGGACATCATTGATCTTTTTATCTATCTGTAAGGGGGTAATTCTTCCCAATGACCACAAGTGTATCTTCCAATTGACCATCACACTAATGTATCATGAGTTGTAGATTTTACATTTTTAGCAGGGTTTCCCCAAGACCAGAGAATTAGTTCAAGGGTTCATCGGTGTTGAAAAGGTTGAGAAAGGCTTATATATATATATTATATATACACACACACACATATACAGTGGGGATCAAAAGTTTGGGCACCCCAGGTAAAAATTTGTATTAATGTGCATAAAGAAGCCAAGGAATGATGGAAACATCTCCAAAATGCATCAAATTACAGATTAGACATTCTTATAATATGTCAAAAGTTAGATTTTATTTCCATCATTTACACTTTCAATATAACAGAAAACAAAAAAAATTACGTCTGCAAAAGTTTGGGCACCCTGCAGAGTTAATATTTTGTACTGCCCCCTTTGGCAAGTATCACAGCTTGTAAACGCTTTTTGTAGCCAGCCAAGAGTCTTTCAATTCTTGTTTGAGGTATCTTTGCCCATTCTTCCTTACAAAAGTCTTCCAGTTCTTTGAGATCTCTGGGCTGTCTGTCACGCACTGCTCTTTTAAGGTCTATACATAGATTTTCAATTATGTTGAGGTCAGGAGATTGTGAAGGCCATGGCAAAACCTTCAGTTTATGCCTCTTGATGTAATCCCCCGTGGATTTCGAGGTGTGAAGCCATCCTCTCTTTAACTTCAGCTTTTTCACAGATGGCATCAAGTTACCATCCAAAATTTGCTGAAATTTTATTGAATCCATTTTTCCTTCTACTCGTGAGATGTTCCCTGTGCCACTGGCTGCAATACAACCCCAAAGCATGATTGATCCACCCCCATGCTTAACAGTTGGACAGAGGTTCTTTTCATTAAATTCTGTGCCCCTTCTTCTCCAAACGTACCTTTGCTCATTCCGGCCAAAAAGTTCAATTTTAACCTCATCGCTCCACAGAACTTGTTTCCAAAATGCATCAGGCTTGTCTATATGTTCATTTGCAAAGTTCAAACGCTGATTTTTGTGGTGAGGACGTAGAAGAGGTTTTCTTCTGATAACTCTTCCATGAAGACCATATTTGTACAAGTATCTCTTTATAGTGGAATAGTGTACCACAACTCCAGTGTCTGCCAGATCTTTCTGGAGGGATCGTGCAGTCAAACGTGGGTTTTGAATTGTTTTTCTCACAATCCTGCGAGCTGTTCTGTCTGATATTTTTCTTGGTCTTCCAGATCTTGCTTTAACTTCCACTGTTCCTGATGACTGCCATTTCTTAATTACATTCCGATTCTTACGATATTGACATCTGAAAACGATTTGCTATCTTCTTATAGCTTTCTCCAGCTTTGTGAGCGTCAACTATATTCAGTTTCAGGTTTCTAGACAACTGCTTAGAAGATCCCATGGTGCTGATTGTTGGGGCAAGGTCAGATGAGTCTGGGCGTTTAAAAACTTTAAGATTGACATCACCTGGTCTTCCCAGATGATGATTGAGAACAATCCATGACACTGGCAGGTCTCAGCCTTGCAAAGGGGGCAGTGCATGCTATAAATTCTGCAGGGTGCCCAAACTTTTGAAGACGCCATTTTTTTGTTTTCTGTAATTTTGAAAGTGTAAATGATGGAAATAAAATCTAACTTTTGTTGACATATATAAGAATGTCTAATCTGTAATTTGATGCCTTTTGGAGATTTTTCCATCTTTCCTTTTTATTTCCTCTTATGCACATTAATAAAAAATTTTACCTGGGGTGCCCAAACTTTCGATCCCCACTGTATATAAAAAATATTTACAAATATTGCAAAAAATTAAGTTTTATTACCCAGATAGGTACATTGTCTACATCAGTGATCGTTAACTTGTGATCTGCCCGACTTTTTCTGCTCATCAACTATCCTTGTTAGTGTATTTTATGTGTGGCCCAAAAACATTCCTCCTCTTCCAATGGGGACCAGGAAGGTCAAAATGTTGGACATCCCTGGTATAGAGAAACCCTGCAACTCAGTCTTCACACCTATGCGAATTGGATGCGGTGGGACACTTGAGAAAACACACTGTTTTCAATGTGTCAGGTTCACATAGGTGCGGTGCAGTTGCACTCCGCATTGCACAAAAAATGTGTGCGTTTTCTAAGCAATGTGGTGCGAATTGCCAGCCCATTATGTTCAATGGGAACGCATCAAACACAGAGATGTGTTGCGCATTAAACAGGGCTCTTTTTCCCTGCTTGTTGCACCTCCCTCTCCCTCCCCCGGGCAGCTGCTGTGTTGTGAGAATGGAGAGGAACCACCAAATGATGGCTCCGGTCCTTCTCAGCAGCAAACAGGCTGGGATTCGCACTGCTATGGTGTGAATCCAGCCTAAAGTTTTGAAAAAAAGAAAGTGGCTGGAGAAACAGCTTCTGTAGATTGGCCATACATGACTTTCAACTGATTTAGGCCTCATGTACACTGCTGCTGGCAAACGGACGTTTAGGAGCAGTTGGGCATTTTCTTCAGCTGCCCTTGAACTCTCCTCTATGTTATCTTATAAGTACACAGGGTCGTTTATAGTTGTTTCTAGGCAGTTAAGTTTAAACAGCTTTTTTTGGAAAGCAAAAAAAAAAAAAAAATGCGTTCAAGACAGATGTTCAAAAGGCATTTGAAACGACAAATGCCTGTAAGTAGCTTGAAAATGCGGTAACTCGCGTTTAGCAGTGTTTTGTTTACAGGCGTTTTCCATTAAAAAAAAAAAAACCAGACTAAATGCAACTAAAAGTGGCTAAACGCGGCATGCAAATGTGACAAAAGTGACATTTTTAAACGTCGGTTACTATCTGACAAGTTAAATTGTTCAGGGGAGGTTTCAAAATCCTGTGTACATGAAGCTTTAACAGGAAATTCAAACTTCATGTGACCCTGTCAGCATCATCTAGCCCTAGTTCAACAAAATTAGATTTCATAATTGAAGGAGCTGCTGGAAAATGGTCAACTGAATGACTGCATCTAACCAGATGTAGTGACTGTTCGGGTATTCGGGCAGCCATGGGTGGAGGGGCTTGGTGAAAGGGATCTAAGTGTGCATGGCCAGCCCTATCAGATTATGAAAGGGACAGAAAGAACACTGAGCCCAGGTTCACACTATAGTGATCTCAGAGATTGCATGTGATTCGCACCGCACTGCAGGTGCTGATCGCATGCGATCCCTGAGCAATGCGAGATCAGCCATACAGTTTGCATTAGATTCGCACAGAAAAAAGGTGCAGATACTTGTTTTTCCTGGCACTGGAATCGGATCGTATGGGTGTTCTCACCCATGTGATCAGATTCCTGTACGAATCCACAATTCGGATTGCAATCTGTGAACCGATCTGGGAGTGTCATTAACCTCTCAGGATGCACGCCATAGCCGATTAACGGCTACAGCACGGATCTAATTTGCCAGGAGGCCATCAATAGACATCCTCCCCTTTGGCTCGTGCTGGGTGTGCTCTCGCCGCGTGAGCGTGCCCGCGGGTCGGGCGGACCCGATGTCTGCCGGAGACCCGCAATCCGTTCACAGAGAGCCAGAACGGGGAACTGCCGATGTAAACACGGCGGTTGCCCTCTCTGTGCAGAGTTGGGGGCATGACAGATCTACTGATCCCTGTGATCAGGATCAGTTAGATCTGTTATGTCCCTGTCAGCCCCCCCCACCCCCCAAAGTTAGAACACACCCAGGGAACACTTTTAAACCCTTCACTGCCCCCTTAGTGTTAACCCCTTCCCTGCCAATGACATTTATACAGTAATCAGTGTCTATTTTAAGATCTGATCGCTGCATAAATGTCACTGGTCCAAAAAAGTGTCAAAAATGTCCGACATGTCCGCCCCAATATCGCAGATCGCCGCC
This sequence comes from Glandirana rugosa, assembly GCA_018402905.1. Lineage (NCBI taxonomy): Eukaryota > Metazoa > Chordata > Amphibia > Anura > Ranidae > Glandirana > Glandirana rugosa. The sequence continues at coordinate 750,485 of BLSH010284837.1, forward strand.
ATTACCAGTAAAAAAAATAAAAAATAAATGAAAACGCCATAAACCAATGTCCATAGTTTGTAGACACTAACTTTTGCGCAACCCAATCAATATACGCCGATTGCGATTTTTTTTTACCAAAAATACGTAGAAGAATATATATCGGTCTAGATTGATGAATACATTTGTTTTTTTATTTTTGGATATTTAGTATAGCAAAAAGTAAAAAATATTGTTCTTTTTTCAAAATCGTTGCTCTTTGTTTATAGTGCAAAAAATAAAAACCGCAGAGGTGATCATATACCACCAAAAGAAAGCTCTATATGTGGGAAAAAAATGATAAAAGTTTTGTTTGGGTACAACGTCGCACGACCGCGCAATTTTAATTTAAAATGCGACAGCGCTGAAAGCCGAAAATTGGTCTGGGCAGGAGGGGGGTTTAAGTTAACTACTTCAGCCCCAGAAGGATTTCACACTTTAGGACCAGAGCACTTTTTGCGATTCGGCACTGCTTCGCTTTTACTGACAATTGCGTGGTCGTGCGACGTTGTACCCAAGCTAAATTTGCGTCCTTTTTTTCCCACAAATAGAGCTTTCTTTTGGTGGCATTTGATCATCGCTGTGTCATTTCTGATCGCCGCTATAAACAAAAGAAGAGCGACAATTTTGCAAAAAATCCCAAATTTCTTACTTTTTGCTAAAATACAAATACAAAAAAAATTTTTTTTTCATCGGTTTTGGCCGATTTATATTCTCTCTCATATTTGTGATAAAAAAAAAAAAACGCAATTGGCGTTCATTGATTGGCTTGCGCAAAAGTGGTCGCGTTTACGGATGATGAGAATTAATTTCTGGGGTTTTTATTTTTTTACTAGTAATGGCGGCGATCTGCGATTTTTAGCGGTACTGCGATATTGGGGCAGACATGTCGGACCATTTTGACACTTTTTTGGGACCATTGGCATTTATACAGCGATCAGTGCTATAAAAATGCACTGATTACTGTGTAAATTCCATTGGCAGTGAAAGGGGTTAACCTGCAGGGGGCGCTCTAAGGGTTAACTGTGTTCCCTGGGCGTGTTCTAACTGTGTGTGGGCTGCCCTAGCAGGGGACGGGAAGTGATCACAGCTTCCATGTAGAGGAAGGCTGTGATCACAGCCCTTCCCCCTCTCACAGAACGGAGGTCCGAGTTTACTTACACGGACCTCCGTTCTTTCAGTGCGGGGGGGGCATCGCGGGTAGCCGGCAGCGATTGAGTCCGCCGCACCTGCTCCCTGGCCCCCCCCGAACACAGTGAGCATGCGGGCACGCCTCCGGCGGCGCGCGCGCGCACTCACAGTGCGCGATCTCGCAGCCGCCGTCGTATGACGGCGGTTTGCAATATCAAGCCACTTTGTCGCCGTCAACCTGCGGTTGATGGTCGGCAAGTGGTTGAGCAAGTGGTTAAAGATGGGAAAATGACGAATGGCTGCACACCACCAAGGGACTGTTGAATAATAACAATGATAATAATAATAAGACAGACAGCACACGAACACGAAGGATCTCTGTTGACGCGTTTCACACAACTCTGTGCTTACTCATAAGCACAGAGTTGGTTATTGGCAATGAGTAAGCAGAGAATTGTGTGAAACGAGTCAACAGCTACTCTGTATCCTTCACATTAATGTGCTGTCTGTCTGATACTGGGTGGGATAAATTATTGGCCAGGCCCTTGGTGGTGTGCAGCCATTCGTTGTTTTCCTATCCTAATGTACATGGTAGCAAGCACCTGCATGGGAGGACTGCAGAAAGCTTATTGTCTCACCTGGAGCAGTGCTATTCTCTTTTTGCCTGCCTTTAAGGAGCTTACAATCTAAGATACCTACCTAACATTCATACATATACTAGGGTCAATTTAGACAGGATCCAGTTGACCTACCAGTGTGTCACTGGAATGTGAGAGGAAACCGAAGCAAGCACATGGAGAACATGCAAACTTTTTGCAGGTGGTGTCCTCACCTGAATTTGAACTGAGGACCCCAGTACTCTAAGGCCACTTTCACACTGGGGCGGGCAGGGTGGTAGCGGTAAAGCGCCGCTATTTGGGAGGGGGGGCTTTTAGCCCACAAGAAGGGGTTAAAAGCGCCGGCATGTGGAGCTTCTGAAGCAGTGTTCAGATGTATACATCGCTCCCGCACCACCCCAAATATGCTGCTTGCAGGACTTTTTTTCCTGTCCCGTAAGCGCACCGCCCCAGTGTGAAAGCACTTGGGTTTCACACTGGGGCTGCAGAAGAGGCATTTTACAGGCACAAAAACACCTGTAAAGCGCCTCAATGTGAAAGGGGTCTTAGACATAGTGCTAATCACTGAGCCATTGTGCTGCCCAGTTTTAGGTCAGTTAGGCTCCATGCACACTGAAGCTAATAAACGATCATTTATGGTCATTTTTTTAACAGCCCATAAACGCCCCTTTATGTTATCCTATGACCACAAAAACCACTGGACGCCGATACACGCTCATAAAAGCCGCTAAACGGCCGTTTATCGGCGTCCAGCGTTTTTTGTAGTCAATGCAAGCTAATGAAGTAAAAAAAACCCCACAAAAACACCGACGCCGATCAATGCGCATAAACGCTGCTTACAAAACGCTGCTAAAGCACATTTTCTAAGCAGAGTCTCCTGCCACATAATCCGATGCCCAGAGAGCATCCAGTGTGCATGGAGCCTAAAGTAACTGATATAAAAATAGGTAAATAGGTAAATAAATGTCCCTTTGCAAAAGAAACAAAGAATGTGCACCTCTTCTGTCACTTGTGATCTCAGCAGTAATAAAGAATAACCGCCAGCTAAAGATCGCTCAGGATTGATTTCTTAGTGCCATTGTCGTACACTATGCTGTGCCCTTGGTGTAAGAAATATACTGGTTGGCGGATTAAAGCACCTATATTGTAGCATCCTTCACAAAAGAAAGTCCACAATACAAATATAAGGGAACAGCGTAATCAGCTAACACGTTTCATGCTAAATCAGCACGTAATCATAGCCCACAAAGTTATTTCACACATAGGTAGATTATAGATTATATACAGGCAGTCCCCTAGTTATGAACATCCAACTTATGAACGACTCCTACTTACAAACGGAGGGAGACAACAGGAAGTGAGAGGAAATCTCCCCCTAGGAAGGGAAATTCACTCCTGTAAGAGTTATTATGGGAAAAAGATGTCTCCGCTGATGCTTTATCACCAATCCTTGTTTCCACAACGTCCCAAATTTTTCAAAATCCAATTATGATTGGGACAGGAAGTGAGGTGAAATCTTCTGAACAGAAACATAGACAGCAAAACAAACATTACAGGGGTGTTAACCCTTCCCTATGCTATCCAAAAAGCTTAAAAATATTTGTTTTGGCTGCAGCTACACTTAAAATGTACCTGTTCCGACTTACAAACAAATTCAACTTAAGAACAAACCTACAGTCCCTATCTGGTTTGTAACCCGGGGACCGCCTGTTTATATATATATATATATATATACACACACACACACACACATACATACACACACACACACACACACACATATATACACACACACACACACACACACACACACACATATTTATATCATATTGGTGGATTTAATTTAAATTATAATTTTTAAAAGAGAAACTGTCATCTCTGTCCCAAAGCGGCTCCTCCTCCTCCTCCTCTGACCCGCTGTTGACTCACCGACAGTCCCATTCACTTTAATGGAACAGCTGGTGATGCAGCAGTGACACAAGGTGAGGGACGTGGCGGTAGCAGGTGAGTGGATGCCCGCTAACAGGCAATGCCAGGATGGATCTGAAATGACAGGTGCTCTTTAAATAGAAGTATTTATTCTTGCTAGTAGTTCAAATCTTTAAGATTTGCAAACAAAAAAGGGATTTTATTAAGAACTTACCGTAAAATCCTTTTCTCTGAGTTCACTGACAGACGCAGCCCTTCATTGACAAGTGGGTTTATGCACATCCTACCAGGAGTAGACTTGGCAAATAGAAAAAAAGCAAGCTGACCCCTCCCAGGGGGCCGTCCTCACTCCAGCATATAACCCCCCTGCTCTGTATAGCATATCAGTTCGTAACAAGCCGTACAAACGCAACACAGAGGGATGGGTGCTACATCTGTCAGTGAACTCAGAGAAAAGGATTTTACAGTAAGTTCTTAATAAAATCCCTTTTTCTCTTACGTTCACTGACAGACGCAGCCCTTCATTGACAAGTGGGGATATCCCAAAGCAGTGTCATCCAAGAGGGGTGGGTAAACAACAACAACTGTACCCAACAGAATCCTCTCAGGAGGCGCTAGCCGCGCCTACACCGCCACCTGTAAAACTTTACGGCCAAAAGCAGCATTCGCAGATGTTGACACATCAACTTTATAAAACTTAGCAAAAGTGTGCACCGAGGCTCAAGTAGCTGCCTTGCACACCTGGGACACCGAAGCCAGGTGTCTGAAAGCCCAGGAAGTGCTAGCTGCCCTGATGGAATGAGCCGTGACCGGAAAAGGGGGTACTTTGCCCCGAACAGTATACGCATGGGTCACTTCCTGATCCAACGGGAAACAGTAGCCGACGAGGCCGCCAACCTTTTGTGCTGGCCTTCTGTCAGCACAAACAACGCATCAGACTTCTGAAAAGAAGCTGTAGCCGCCAAATACACCCGCAAAGCCCTCACGACATCCAAAAGAATGTAACTCAAATTCCTTGGGATGCGACGGGTGCGGACAGAATGAAGGGAGAACAATATCCTCATTAATGTGGAAAGAGGAGACCACCTTCGGTAGAAACAAAGGGGAAGTCACAAGACCGCCTTGTCCTTATGAAGGACCAAGTAAGGAGACTTACAGGACAACGCTGCCAACTCAGACACCCGCCTAGCGGATGTAATAGCCACCAAGAAAGCCACTTTTTGCAACAGCAAATTGTAGGGGACTATCCCTGATTTTCTCATATGGCGGTTTCTGCAGTACAGAAAGTACCAAATTCAAATCCCACGGCGCCACAGGCGACCGTATCTGAGGAGCCACATGGCGTACACCCTGTACAAATGTGCGTATCAACGAATGTAACGCCAAAGGCCGTTGAAAGAGAATCACCAGAGCCGAAATCTGACCCTTGAGAGTACTCAATGCCAATTTGTTATCCAGGCCCTGCTGCAAAAAAGCCAGCACCGGGGACACAACGTAAGAGCGGGGATTCCAACCCCCCGCCTCACACCAGGCAATATAGGCCTTCCAGGTGCGATGATATATCTTGTGCGAAGTACACTTGCGCACCTTAAGCATGGTAGGGATCACACGGTCAGAGACACCCCTATCCCTCAACACCTAGGACTCAATAGCCAAGCCGTCAAAGCCAGCGAGGGAAAAGCAGGGTGCAGGATGGTTCCCTGCGACAGCAGATCTTCGCACATTGGAAGACGCCAGGGAACATCTGTCACCATCCGCACCACGTCGGCATACCAAGGGCGCCGAGGCCAATCCGGAGCGAACAGGATTGTCGAAATCCCCTCCGCTTCTACCCTGCGCAGTTGCCGCGGTAGAAGCTCGATGGGAGGGAAGGCGTACAGGAGCCAATGCTGACCCCAAGGCGCTACCAACGCGTCCGTGGCAGCCGCCAACGGGTCCCTTGTTCTGCACACGAAGGTCTGCACCTTGTGATTGAACCTGGACGCCATGAGGTCCACGTCTGGCGTACCAAACTTGTGGCAAATCTGGCGGCACACCTCTGGATGTAGGGACCATTCCCCCTGATCCAGCGTCTGGCGACTGAGAAAGTCCGCCTGTCAATTTTCTATGCCCGGAATGTAAATGGCGGAGATTGTCAGCACGCAGAACGAGGGCCACTTCCGCGGCAGCTGCCGGGCTCCTCGTTCCGCCCTGATGGTTCACGTACACCACAGCCATGGCGTTGTCCGACTGAACCCGAACCGGGAGGCCGCGCAGACCTACCGTCCAGTGGGAGAGGAAGAGCCCGATTGCCCTCAGCTCCAGCACATTTATCGGAAGGCGTGATTCCTGCGCCGACCAACGGCCCTGAGCAGATAGCTGCCCCAGGACCCCCCCAGCCAGATAGGCTGGAGTCTGTCGTGACTAATCGACCAGTTCAGGGGAAGAAACGACTTCCCCAATGTTAGAGCAGGGGCCCGAAGCCACCAGGTCAATGATCCACTGGTCTGATGATCCAATCTGATCAGCCGGTCCAGAGACAGCGGAGACTTGTCCCACCTTGACACAATCGCACGCTGCAGGAGCCGAGTGTGACTCTGGGCGTAAGGTATCGCCTCGAAGGCTGAAACCATGAGCCCAAACACCCGCATACAGAACCGTAAGGAGGACCACTGGCGTGACAGCAGGGTTCGTACCGCTGCTTGCAGTGTTAGTAACTTGGCCGGAGGTAAGAACACTTTCGCCTGCTCCGTGTCCAGAATTAGACCCAGATATTCCAGTCGACAAGATGGGGTCAACGTCGACTTCTGCAGGTTGATCAGCCAGCCGAAGTCCTTCAACGAGGCCATGGTGATAGCCACGTTCTCCTTCAGGGCTAAAGTAGACTCCGCTTTCAGGAGCAAGTCGTCGAGGTATGCTACTACCACAATGCCTCTGTGCCTCAATAGAGCCAGCACCGGAGCCACCAGCTTGGTGAACACCCGAGGAGCCGAGGCCAGACCGAAGGGAAGTGACACAAATTGATAATGTAGATCCCCCACCGCAAAGCGCAGAAAGCGCTGGTGCCGGGGACAAATGGGAACATGAAGATACGCGTCCCTGATATCCAGAGACGCCACAAAGTCCCCTTGGTGCAGGGCGGCCACGACCGAATGGACAGATTCCATCCGGATTTTTCGCGCCTTCACAAAGATGTTTAGCGCTTTCAGGTCCAGAACTGGCCTGACCCCACCCTTTTTGGGCACCACAAAGAGGTTTGAATAGAAGCCGCGGAACCTTTCCAACGGAGGTACCGGCACAATCACCCCTTGTTCGGAGAGCGTCTGAACAGCCCCTAGGAGAGCCTCTCAACACCCCTGAGGGAGACTAAAGTTCGATGGGAAGAACCTGTCTGTGGGTAGAGTGCTGAACTCTATCCTGTATCTGGAGGACACCACTTCCTGCACCCATCGGTCGGAAATGCGGGCAGTCCACCTGTCTGCGAACCCCAGAAGTCGGCCCCCCACCAGAGAAACGGGTGGGGGCAACCCGTCATGCGGAGGAGGACTTATCCTCCGCCTTTTCGCTCTTGCGCTGCCAGGGCCGTTTACCGGATCCCGAGGCAGATTTGCCGTGCCTCGAGCCCTTGCCCGCTGCACTGGGCGCACGAAAAAACCTCTTCTGACCCGAAGAAGCAGGACCCTGCTTACGGCGGAACTCCCGCCGCCTGGGCTCCGGGAGGAAAGTACTCTTTCCTCCGGTGAAATTTTTAATGATTTCATCCAATTGTGCCCCAAAGAGCTGACTACCCTGAAAGGGGAGATCCGCGAGGCCCTTCTTAGACGCATGGTCACCCGACCAACAGCGTAACCACAGCACCCGTCTAATGATGACTGCAAAAACAGACATCTTAGACAGCATGGGAAGCAGGTCCAAAGCTGCGTCACACAGGTACTGAAGACCCTGTATCACATGGTCTGCTCGCTGTGATGCCTCAAGTGAGCTCCCGCAGCTCAACTCATTGTGCGACTCGGTAAGGTGTTGCGCCACCATGGCCGACACCAGGCCGGTCTCATGGCCGACCCAGCCAACAAGAACAGTGCCCTGGATATCGCCTCCGTCCACCTATCGGCTGGATCCTTAAAAGAGGGGAGACCCCTCCAAGGGGATGGTCGTTGCCTTATTCCGGCGAGCCACCGTAGGGTCCACTGCGGGGGATGCCCACTTCTTCACAAAACTATCCTCAAAGGGATAGCGTACAGCGAAACGTTTGGGCAAAACAAAAGGAATTCTGTGGACGCTGCAATTCCTTATAGACCAGCTGGTCAAAGAATTGATCATAGGGATAAGCCCTAGGGGACCCATGTGGCTTAAAAGACCCACAAACATATGCAGTCTCCTGCGACTCCCCGGCTTGGTCCAGTCGCAGGGACGCATGGATATTGGCGATCAGGGTGGCCACCAGCGCCTGTTCGCGCGCTATCGAGGCCCCCTGATCTTCCTTGCCATCCGAGGGCTCCCGTTCACCATCCGAGAGCTCCACGGGGTTCCCCGTGACCACTGAGGCCCCTTCCGGTTCAGAATCCTCCTCCGATGAAGGAGGGGGGGGGTGGATGCTTTTTAGACACCCCCTTAGCACTACACGGCACCTCCCGGGGAAAACATTCCCCCAATAGGGATCTTAGCTGATCCAGGGGAACTACAGGCCCCAGCGCAGGTTGTGCTTCAACCAACTCCTCCTTGGAAGGACCCGCAGGTTCAGCCGCCATTGCACCACCAGACACTGACAGGCCAAAAAAGCCCTGACACTCCCACAATGCAGCCCCACCACTGCCCCACAGATCAACCGGGAGACACCCAAGAGGATTGCACCCACCGCTACCAGCACCCCAGGGAGAGCCCAGCTATACTTGCTGTTAGTGATTGCCCTTTAAGCGATGCATCCCAGTAGGAGTCTGCACCGCCAGTCAGGAGCCTGCGCCGCCATGTGCCATCCACGCTGTGCAGAGTGAAAGAGGAAGACGCGGCGTCGGCCACACGTTTTTCATCCACAGGCACATCAAACATGGCCGCCGAGCGGTCACAAGAGGTCAAAGCCTGTTACACAGGCCGCGACTACGGCAAAATGGCCGCCAATCCGACACTAGAGGCCAAAATAGCCCACAAAATGACCCCGGCTACGGCAAAATGACGGCGGATCGCCGCATGGCGGCTTTGAGAGCGCGGGCTGTGGTGCGGGGGAAGGGGAGGGGAGGGGGGTGTAGGACGGGAGTGACCCCGAGCAAAGACAGCCACGGTGATCTATAGCCCCAGGAACCCTCCACCGTCTGGACTAGTCCGCTACAAATAAACACCCAGCCCCCCCCCCCCTCTGGGGGGGAGGGAGAGGGGGGTCACTCACCAATCCGACGGGCGTAGCGGGTAGCCACCCGGTTGCAGACCTCCCATCTGGCGGAGAGGGATGCTGCAGGCCAAGAGCCCCTGGATGTGAGCAGAGCCCGGTCACTGGGCGCAAGTGGGGGTCACCCACTGGCCTCCCGCACGGAACGGGTACAATGCGACGGACCCCGCCAGGGCTAAGGGTAGCTCGCATCGGTCGGCTGCGCTGGGAAGAGTTCAGGATTGGAGATATCCTCTATGCCCCAGCCGGCTACTTGATAGCAGTCTTCAATCAGAAAGCTTCCAAAGAAAGAACAATCTCTGGAACCGCAGGTCCCAGCAGGGAAGCAGGTCTAACTCCTTGGACTAGGCATAATAAAACTGATATGCTATACAGAGCAGGGGGGTTATATGCTGGAGTGAGGATGGCCCCCTGGGAGGGGTCAGCTTGCTTTCTTTCTATTTGCCTAGTCTACTCCTGGTAGGATGTGCATAAACCCACTTGTCAATGAAGGGCTGCGTCTGTCAGTGAACGTAAGAGAAATGAATGTTTCCTATTTAGAATAATGAGCTCTCAGGTTAGTAAAACAGCGATCTCAGAACCGATTCAATCATACGGTTTGTAATGTACATAGGTTTACAAAACAACGGGATAAAGGTATATTACTGAACTTTGTTTTATCTCATGGTTACTGTGAAACTATCTATACAGTACATGTTATCTCAGCTTACAGAGCTTGGATTCATTGAATGAGTTTACCAAAAATTTAAATATTGCAGAATATACAGCTTCATGCTACATAACTAACATAACATTTCATGCTGAATAAACTAAATTATTAATGTATCTTAAATTGAAAAAACTGAGACAATTAGCACATATGGTATCCCCTTACAGCTCCCATGTCACTACTGTATCCTGTACATAACAGGGGGGTCTAGAAGAAGAAACATCAGAGCAGATGGGGACAATAAACCAGATACTACCAAATTGTCAGATCCTGCACAATTTTCATTACTGCAGAAATCAGAGATGCGAGTATTCTCGCAATGGATGCCTTGACATAAATAGCACCAGCTCTGAGAAAATGCCCCTTACAATCAATGTTGAAGTCTGCTGTGTACATTGCAAAGAATGGTACAACAATGCTTTTTCCCCCCAATGATCTCACTGCCTGCCACACAGCTCAGGTTTTCTGGGCCAATGAATCTGCAAACGCACCTGTTGCATGGTTCAGTTAGCCACCAACAATATAGCAGCCTCCAGTGCTAGCAGTAAGACAAAGGATGTGCCACATGTCCAGCATCTGAACTGAAAAGCAGCTTTGTAAGCACTGGGCTAGGTGTCAGGCAACAAGGACTTTAAGGCCTCATGCACACAGGACGTCTGTTTAGCCCCTTTGAACGTCAGAACTCCCGGCAGGAGAAAAGCTGCTTAAAGTGGTAAAAGCCACGGACTGCACACACATTTAGGCATGTCAAGCTTTGTGCGTGAAGGGATTCCATTGGTCAGAATATTCATTTATTCTGGCCACTGGAATGTAGTACTGCTCAAACACTAGACGTGCTTACTGTTTAGGCGTGTTTAGATGCATTCAGCATTTTTTCTGTTCTTCAGTTCTTCTCCTGAGCAAGCCTTTGGTGTGTTTTTTTTCTGCCTGTAAATGATCCTCTTCTAATACGCCTGTAAACACCTATGTGTGCATGGACACAGGCTTATGTAGAGGTAATCAGGGAGAGACAGCGCATGTTATGGGGTTTAAATCTGAGAAAGAGCTTGCTCCTGTGATGGTGCACAGCAACAGCTAGGGGTCTCTGAGCAACATCCTTACTAACATTCTAGGAGTCTTCCTGTAAAGGTTCATGTGGTACATAAATGACATACACCTATCATAAGGGCATTATCCAACTTCACAGTTTGTTGGTACAGGTGAAATAACCCTTTAAAGTAGTGGTCTCCAAACGGTGGCCCACAGGAAAGATGAAGCCCTTTCATAGCCTTTATCCAACCCTTGGGCACTATTCCTCCCACTGATACCAATGATGGGGCACTATTCATGCAACTGACACCAACAATGGGGCACTATTCCTCCCACTGATACCAATGATGGGGCACTATTCATGCAACTGACACCAACAACGGGGCACTATTCCTCCCACTGATACCAATGATGGGGCACTATTCATGCAACTGACACCAACAATGGGGCACTATTCATGCAACTGACACCAACAATGGGGCACTATTCCTCCCACTGATACCAATGATGGGGCACTATTCCTCCCACTGACACCAACAATGGGGCACTATTCCTCCCACTGACACCAACAATGGGGCACTATTCCTCCCACTGACACCAACAATGGGGCACAACCCCTCCCACTGACACCAACAATGGGGCATCATTCCTCCCACTGACACCAACAATGGGGCATCATTCCTCCCACTGACACCAACAATGGGGCATCATTCCTCCCACTGACACCAACAATGGGGCATCATTCCTCCCACTGACACCAACAATGGGGCACTATTCCTCCCACTGACACCAACAATAGGACACTATTCCTCCCACTGACACCAAAGATGAGGTATTGTTTACTTTCACTGATACCAGAACATTTTTATACTCCCACTGTCCACACTCCAGTCCCCCCCAACGTCTGAAGGAAAGAAGAACTTGGCCCTTTGTTTTTGAAAAGTTTGGAGACCCCCGCATTAAAGGAATCAGCTCTAAGAAAATAATGAACCATGCCTTCAAAATCCAAGCTGAAGAAATAGCAGGCTTCTGACTAAACAGACCCGGTGGGAAAGACATGAGATTGTTCCATTCACAGAGAGAGGAGGTGAATTCATAGTTTAGTGCTCTGGACAAAGTGCCACAAAACAAATAGACATTCCCTACAGGGCTTTACATTGTGAATAATTAATGAGTAGGACTGTGCCTAGGACAACAAGGTTAGAAGAGGCAGCATTAAAAGAACAACATTTAGAATGTTTCTATCCTACCTATTTTTGCCCCGTGCAGACAGATTGTCTGTTAAAATTGTTAAAAGGAGAAGCATGGGAAATAAAAAAATAATAAACATACATACTCGCCTATATGACTGTAACATCGATCCGATGCAGCAGCTGTCCCCCTCTGACTCTAAGCCCAAAGAACTGAGTGATCAAAGACACCTGATCACCAAGTTCTCAGGTCTGCTCTGTGTACAGAGATGTCTGACTGTCAGTCTCCGGCTCTCTGCTCTGCCCCTCCAGCACTCATTAAGGCACGGGGCTGTGGAGGGGACAGCAGCAGCTGGCTCAGGTTCTCAGCAGTGCACTGGGAGGCTGAGCCAGTTGCCTGTCAGACATCTGGGTTGATCCCGACATTAAAATGGGGATCCTTGCAGTGGTTCTATGACATCAGCTGACAGAGGGCTTTAGAATCTGGATCACAGGAGTGCAGAAATAAGTGTACCCCCATGACCCTGAAGAGAAGTATGGACAAAAAATCTTTGGCCATGCTTCTGTTTTAAAGGAGAGAGGAAAATCTACTGAGACATGCTTTTATGTAGTTCTCATATATAGCCATCGCTTCATGCTCTTGATTGGTGATCTGTACAGACATCAAACTCCCTAAGGCCCCATTCACACCTCATCGTTTTGTAGCTCAAATATGCCTGAAGCTACTAAACACTGGAGGGGAAAAAATCAATGATTCTCTATGGAGATGGTTCACATCTCCACTCAAAAATGCCTGAAGCCAAACGCCCTACGCTCAAACTACTCCCGGAGGTATTTTTGTCACGCGAATCGGGCATATTCTGGTGTTTGACGCTTTTACGTTGATTCTATATCAATAGAAAAGTGTCAAACGCACATATTGGCAAGATGTCGCGCTACAAAACGCTTAAAATATGCCCAAAAACCTGTCGCCTAGGTGTGAATGCAACCTAATACATGATGGTTGGTTGGATAAAATGGGGTTTGATAAATGGGGGAAAAAAAAAAAAAAAAAAGCTTTCCATGAAATTGATACTTGTCTAGTCCACTAACATCTGATCGGTTTTTATTGTTACCCTTGACCCTGTTAGGTAGATCTCACCTTGCTTCCTGTCCTGAGACAACAGAAAAAAAATGAAGGGATGAAAAGAGAATAATCTTCTGAGGTTCCAGTCCAAAGTCTTTTTCCTGTTTTCTTGCTGGGACACTGGAGAGATTTCCCATCTTTCTGTTCTAATGGGAAAAGAGGGAAATCTCTATTTCTCTTTATCTCTATCTCTTTACAGACCACAATAAAACCTGTCCAGGTTCCATCCCAATTCTGCTAAAAACTAAAAAAGAAAAACAACTTTTTGGCTAAAGTAGGGCTTTAGTGGTAGTGGTTTAGAGCTGTTGACAGCCATTCAGAAGGCAATACACCACCTTATAAGTGCCTTTTTTAACCTCAGAGGAGGGAATTTTACTGAAATCCTTCTAGACTGCGCCCCAAACGTATGCCTTTGACGTGGTTGCAGCCTGGTCCCATTGGCTAGAACAAGGCGTGGTTGACAAGCAGCACCACCCACCCACCAACCGCAACACACTGAGCAAAATCTGCTGCAGCTGTGCATATTAGCCAATCAGCTTCTATCTTCAGCTTGTTCAATAAGAGCCCATTCACACAGGGGCGACTTGCGCTCCGACTTTAGTCGCCCCAAGTCGCTTGACATTTGCAATCCCATTGAAATGAATGGGAGCCGTCTTAATGTACACTACTGAAGTCGCAGTGATGTCAGAAAAGGTTCCTGCATGACTTCTAGGCGACTTCTGTCCAACTTGTGCCCATTGAATTGAATAGAAGTCGCCTCCAAGTGGGATCACCCATCTAAATGGAAGCGAATTTACAGTGAAAAGAAAATAATTTATCCAGGGCAACCCCCTCCCTCCCTGCTCTGATTGGCCACAGGCAAAGTCGCCTGGCACAAAGTCACATTGTAAGTCATGCCTAGCAATGTCGCACTGAAGTTGGGTGGCCCCTGTGTGAATGCAGCCTTAAGCTTTGACAAAAAAAAAACAAACTCAAAAAGGTCTACCCTAAAAAAAAAAAAAAAAATGTTTGTAACCGAAAATCTGGATTTCCTAAACATTTCTTGGTGGACCTTTTTCACCATTACCATCTTCAATGTTCTAGCAGCTACATAATATACTTGAAGTATAATACAAACAAAAAAGTACTGATCTGCATACCAGTGGTAATGACTAGGAAATGTACTAAACAGCACCTGATATCCTCCTCAATAAAGCTAAGCAGCAAGTCCAAAGTTTAGCAAGTCATTCACACAATCAGAGCAACGCTGGCATTTTTTATCTGCTCTACAATGTCATCCACGAGAATAGATGCAATAAATCGCTCTGCACACAAATTTACTGTATAAATGATTATAAAGAAAAAATGACGCCCAAGAGCAGTGGTGGTCACCTTTCTTTGGGTGTGGCCCTGCCATCATCCAAGGGCCACATAGAATATTTAGTGAATGTAAAACTTCAGAAAGCTGTTGGAAACCTGCAGACAAGCAATGGGATACGGTCATTGACTACCTGCTTGCTACAAGAGATGGTCACAGACTGTGAATATGCTATAGTAGTTGTTGGGGAGTAGGGGCATGCTTCAGGAGACACAAAGCACAATTTGCAAAGCCAACACCTTCACACATACATTCAGCTGCATACACTGGATTTCTGACTGCATTTATGCTTGGGCACCCATTTCTAACCCAAGGTAACCAGCTACATGTGAACAGCGTCAGCTGCCGTCTGCCTGTGAATACTTTATACAGGCTGAGTGGCCACCACTATTCAAATAGACTTGTCATTGCAGCTGCAAGAATCCGCTGATCTTGCCACTGAAACTCAATTTATGCACCTAAACACCCGTTTTAAGGCGGCCTAAGGATCCTTTTTTTTTTTTTATTAAAAAAAAAAAACGACAGTTATATTTGAGTCCAATGAAGTTTGAAAATTACAATCACATGACTTAAAGTGGTTGTAAAAGGCTGGTAGCAAAGAAAAGAAAAAAAATCCTGCAAGGCAATGTCATAGTGTGCTAGTATGCATCACATACTAGCATATTATGAGAAACTTCCTTAGAACAAAGCCCTCCAGCGCTGCGACGGCTGACATCTTCACCCATCTTCCTTCCTGGTTCGTGGCCTCTGGCTACATGAGTGGCCAGGGGCGCGATGACGTCACTCCCGCGCATGCGAGCGGGAGCCACTGTTTCTGTAAATGTAAGCCGGACCTTCAGGGGGCATGTGCCGATGAGGTCATCAGCTGCATGCACTCTGAATGTCTCAGAAACTGTGGGAGATATTCACAGTATATTTAGGAGATATTCACAGTATATTTAGGAGATATTCACAGTAACCTACAGGTAGGCCTAAGTATAGGGTTACCTGTAGGTACAAGTGGTGTAACAGAGTTTACAACAAGATTAAATAAAGCTTTGTGAGCTTTGAGCCTAGAGACTTAACACATATAGACCCCTTTCACACTTGTGCGAGTTGTCCTGCGATTTGGGACGGCAAATCCCCATTATTTCCAATGAGTACCATTCATATCTGTATGACTTTGAAGTCGTGCCGACTTCAAACTAGTCCCTGCATTACCTTGGTCCAA
This sequence comes from Glandirana rugosa, assembly GCA_018402905.1. Taxonomy (NCBI): domain Eukaryota; kingdom Metazoa; phylum Chordata; class Amphibia; order Anura; family Ranidae; genus Glandirana; species Glandirana rugosa. The sequence goes on from BLSH010284837.1 coordinate 766,160, forward strand.
CTTTGATGCAACTTATAGACTTCAATGTTAAACCTTCAGTCTCATGCAAATCGTACCTTAATAATATAGATGCGATCTCTGTACTACTTCTGTATGACTTTGTAATATGTTTTCATTGAGCCAAACTTGCAAAAAAGTCGGACCAAAGTCATACTGATCCCAAATCGCGGTAAACTCGAGTTGCACAAGTGTGAAAGGGGCCTTCATGAGAAGCTGAAAAACACAAGACCCTAAGGGCCGCACAGACAGAAGGGAGAAAAGGAAAATCGGTAATCACGGTGCTGAATATATAGGCCCTGAATACCAAGGATGTCAGGGGGCTGGAGCTGCCTGTGACCTAGCAACCAAGGATAGGAGGCAGTGTCTGAAGTCCACAGCATCTGAAGTCCGCATCCTCACTGCCACAAATGTCTGCAATGTATGGACAAGAGTTTACGTTGGATCTTACCACCAAGTGAAATAAGTCCTATGGCCGTGTGCACAAGACCTTTTAGATTAGAATAGTGAGGCATTTTATTACTGGCTGTGTCTTCATTAGAGAGATTCCCACTACTGGGACAAAATGCAATCTCCGTTAGATCTACCACTACCAAGTGTGCAGTACAAAGACCTGCCTGATGGAGTATAAAATTATTGGATAGATTAGGTATGTGCTCATTTTAGATGGTTTTGTTAGATCTAAAGTTCATTGTACAGAGATTGTAACTTGTGTGGTGAGCCTTATGGTCACCAATTACATTACAACCTGATTGTACAATGTCTGTTGGATATACCAACATAAAACGGTAGAATGAGGGCCTGCCTGACTGGGAATAATTTGATAGGTTAGGTAGGTAGGTAGGTAATTGCTCAAATTACATTGCTTTGGTCGATCTAAAGTAGAGTGTGCAGCTCACTATCCATTATACAATGTCCTCTAGATCTACCATCAACTATGCAGCGCAAGGGTCTGCCTGATATATA
>BLSH010284837.1:767565-779819 GCA_018402905.1 Glandirana rugosa
TAGGGGCGTGTCGGTCACTGTTACCGGCAGCTAGCTCTGTCCCTTCGGCCGACGGGCTTTTACAGTCATCGGTTTCGACCCTCGAGTCCCCGCGGCGTAGCGACCTCGACTCATAAAAAGACGAAATTTCGCCTCAAGGTAGGTGTAAAATGTGAGGAGTAGTAGGTCGTGATGATGGGAAATTTTGATTAACCTAAAAAAAAAAACCCTAGTGAATGAATAAAGTCGAAAATAAAAAAAAAGTGAAGGAGGAATCATCGGCGCCAGGGTGTGCAGTAAAGACCGAAACGTTACAGAGGACCCTCTACACACCATGCGCAGTGTGGCGCGAGTAGTATAATAGCTTGTAGGTCGGGTTGGCCTATTGTCTCCTGGGATTGATGACACACATCTCCCAGGAGACATTGCAAAGCCAGAAATGACGTGTGGGACCGCGGCTACTAAGGAGGAAGTGAAAAAAAAATAAAAGCTGAAATAAGTAAGTGATCCCAAAAAAAAAAATCCAATTAGTTTTAAAGGGTAGTAGTGCTGGATGATGAGGAGTGTAAAATGTGGATGGAACTCCGCTTTAAAGCAGAAAAATACTCAGCTCCAGCGATGCGGCGCCCCTGAGCTCCCAGCTTTGGCTACTGACATTTTCGGGCAGCCGGCTTCCCTGTCTCGATCGACGGCCATTGTCACTGGCTGTGCGGGGATGACGTCATTCCCACGCATGCACTGGAGTTCAGTCAGATTTCGCATTGCCAAATTTGTACAGTGAGCTGCGCATGCACGGCTCACTGTACAAGGATGGACAGGCAGGTAAGTAGCTTTAATGCAGAAGAGACAAAGCACGTCTCTTCTGTATTAAAAATCCTGTCTGTCTGCAAATTTTAATTCAGTAGCCTAAAGTTCCACTGGAACACAGGAAAAAAAGGACATATTTTCCGGTGACTACTGTCTAAAGCAGCCTTTTTCAACCAGGTTTCATCAGGGGTGCCTTGGCAAATTCCTAAAAGTTGCCCCAAAATTGTGTACAAACCAGCGGGTGGATCAAGCCTGCCGTTTAGTTACACAAAACCACAGGTTTTCATTGTGCACCATTACAACCTTCCAGCTGCCAGCGTCCTAACAACCAATGATGTAATTGGTTGAGAAGGAGGACATCAGGTGTCTGCACAGTATCCTTGTTTGCCCTTCTCCATCAGCACTGGGGTCATATTAGCTGAGTGAGGGAGAAGAGAAACACTGGAATACTAGTCAGTACCAGTGTGCAAAGGTGTTTTTGCTTTGAAAGAATAAATCACCTATAATGTTGGATGTCCTATGTGTATGGATGTTGCTGGGTTATGTAAAACTATTCTTTTTTTTTTATTTACATTTTTAGAATGGGGTGCCTCAAGATTGTGCATAAGTTTAAAGGGTGTATTGACTGAAAAAAAGCTGATCACATACATTACAATCTGGCCATAGAATGAACTCTAGATTTAAAAAGTGATATTAAAGGCAATTATTTATTTTTTTAAAATAACAAACATGTTATACTTACCTGCATTGTGCAATACCTCCTCCTTCCTCCTGGCCCTCCCTCCTGCTGAGTGCCCCCAGAGCAAGCAGCTTGCAATGGAGGAAACCAAGCAAATACTGTAGCTGCTGACTTATAATATTTGAACACTGACCTGTCCAGGGAGCCCGCAATTTCGACAATCCTGCCGATCTTCGGATCGGCTGTCAGGTGCTGCCTCCGCCATCACCACTAAGGGAGACCAGCAGTGGAGCCTTTCGGCTTCACGGACGGCTCCTTACAGTGCATGAGCGAAGTGCGCTGCGCTTTCTAATTGGCCCGGCGGCAGAGGAAGGAGGAGGGGGGCCAAACATACAAGAGACGGGGCCGCGGCCTGTCTCCAGAAGTGGGGAAGGGGGACCTGTCAAAAACAGGTCCCTGTTCCCCCCCCCTCCCCCCTGAAAAATGCCAAATGTGGCACTGGAGGGGGGGAAGCAAATAAGCAGAAGTTCCACTCTTGAGTGGAACTCCGCTTTAAATTAGCATTACTGAAGTCGCTCCGACTTTAGAAAAGGTTCCTGTACTACTTCAAGGCGACTTCTATTCTATGCTTCTATGAAAGCAGTACCCAAGTCGCCAGGAAGATGCCAGTCATGAGTTGATGGAAGAGGTAAAAGATTAGTTGGAGGTATGATAGGCTTCCCTGAAGAGATGAGTTTTCATGTGCCAAAGAAGCTCCTGCACCTTTTTTGAGCATTTGCTGACTGCGTTTGGGGCGCTATTAACACTTAAAGCCAGTTCACACTGCAGCAATGCAGGAACCCTGCGAATCCAGTGCGGGTTCCCACATCGCATACAACTCGCAGGCAGTTCACACTGCCATATGCAAACTGCTGGGAGTGTCAATAGAAAACGAATGACACCCCCAAATCAGTTCGCATATCGTACTGCGAACTGTCAATTTGGACAGGTATCGGATTGCATGGGAGTGAACACCCATGCGATCTGATTCTGGTGCGGACCAAAAAAAGGGTCCTGTGCAAGTGTGGTCCGTATGTAAAGTGAATACAGCCGTTTGCATTGCACAGACATCGCATGTGATTTGCACTGCAGTGCGAATCACATTCAATGTTGGACAGCACAGCAGTGTGAACCGGCCCTGAATGGGACCGCAAGCGCGCCAATGTAAAATTGCTTATAAAAGCATACGAAAAAGACTTAAATATTGGCCCAATAAAGGATGAGGAAGGGAATCTGGTTACAAATGAGGGAGAGATGGCGAAGGTTCTGAATTTATTCTTCTCCTCAGTCTCCACAAGGGAAACGGGGGAGTTCAGTAACCAAGACTGTAATATTAACCTTCATAAACACGTCACAGGAAGCACCCTCATGACTAACAGAGGACAAAATTAGAAACAGACTTTATCAACTTAACATTAACAAGTCACCAGGACCAGGTGGCTTGCACCCAAAGGTCCTCAAGCAACTCAGCCAAGTGATAGCCAGACCATTGTTCCTAATTTTTATGAAAGAAAGGGCCGAGATACATACCTGGGAACTACAGACCAGTTAGCCGAACATCAATTGTCTGCAAGCTCTTGGAGGGGATGATAAGGGATTACAAGATTTTAGTAATGAAAACTGTATCATTCGCAGTAATCAGCATGGATTCATGAAGAATCGTTCTTGCTAGACCAATCTATTAACCTTCTAAGAGGAGGTGAGCTGCCATCTAGATAAAGGAAGGCCGGTAGATGTGGTGTATCTGGATTCTGCAAAGGCACTCAATACAATTCAGAAAACACAAACAAGAAGAGCGCACCGACCTCGTGCAATACCATTAAAAAGTTTATTGAAAATATTAGATAAAATCCATATACTCACAAACGGAGCAGGTGACAAAGCACTGAAATGAATACACCTCCAACGGAGTGGACACAGCACACCTCATCAGAGGGACCAGATGGTGTCCGTATGGCCAGGCTGACGCGTTTCCAGGGTGAAACCTCTTCAGAGCCTCAATACAATTCCCCATAAACCTTTACTGTACAAACTAAGGTCTGATGGCATGGACCATAGGGCGAGTACATGGATTGAAAGCTGGCTATGTGGGCGAGTTCAAAGGGTGGGGATAAATGGGGATTACTTGGAATGGACTGGTTAGTGGGCTCCCTCCAGGGTTCTGTCCTGGGACCAATCCTATTTAATATATTCATAAATGATCTGGAGGATGGGATAAGTAGCCCAATCTCAGTATTTGCGGATGATACAAAGCTAAGCAGGGTAATAACTTCTACGCAGAATGTGGAAACCTTGCAAGAAGATCTGGACAAATTAATGGGGTGGGTGAATACATGGCAAATGAGGTTTAATGTAGAGAAATGTAAAATAATGCATCTGGGGGCCAAAAATATGAATGCAAACTACTCATTGGGGGGGGGGGGGTCTGGGGGAATCTAGGATGGAAAAGGATCTGGGGGTCTTAGTAAATGACAGGCTCAGCCCAGGCTGCTGTAAGCAAAGCCAACGGAATATTGGCATGCATTAAAAAGGGGGTTAACTCCAGAGATAAAATGATAATTCTCCCACTATACAAGTCTCTGGTCTGGCCGCACCTGGAGTATGCCGTCCAATTCTGGGCTTCAGTCCTCGGGAGGGATGTGCTGGAACTGGAGAGGGTCCAGAGAAGGGCAACAATGCTGATTAATGGACTGGAGGATCTCAGCTATGAGGAAAGACTGCAAGCATTGAACTTGTTCTCTCTGGAGAGGAGACGCTTGATAGGGGATATGATTTCAATGTACAAATACTGTACTGGTGACTCCACTATAGGGAAAAAGCTTTTCCTTGAAAGGGAACATAAAACAACACGCAGCCATTCACTAAAATTGGAAGAGAAGCGGTTTAACTTTAAATGCGTAGAGGGTCCTGTACGGTAAGAGTGGTAAGAATGTGGAATTCCCTTCCACAAGCAGTGATTTCAGCTGGGAGCATCGATAATTTCAAAAAATTGTTAGAAGAGCACCTTAAAGAGGAAGTAAACCCAGATTACTTCCTCTGTATTCCCCTGCAAAGTAGGTGCGTAATGGGCTACTATGCATCTCATAGTAGCCCATTATGAGCCACTTTCCTGCAAACAAAGCCTGCGGCGTCCAGCGCTGTCCCCTGTGCTGGCAGCATCCATCTTCAGCCCCTCTTCCTTCAGGGGCCACGACTCCGGCTCTGTGACCGGCCGGAGTCGCGTGACGTCACTCACACACATGCGCGCGGGAGCCGCCAGTCACGGCACAATCACGGTGAAGAAACAGCACTGTGCATGTGACGAAATGTCAGCACATTTGGTACACTGCATATCTCCTGAACCGTAGAGGTTTTGGAGATATGCAGGGCACCTACAGGTAAGCCTTATTATAGGCTTACCTGTAAGTGAAAGTGGTTGTCACCAGTTGACAACCACTTTAAGGACCACAACATACAGGGGTACACGATGTACTATTAATATATAAGCGCACACACACAGGTTGGACTGGACGGACTTGTGTCTTTTTTCAACCTCACCAACTATGTAACGTGTTCATGGAGCATGCGGATGTGAGTGGAGCCTAAGGGTTCCTATAAACAGCTATGTTTATGACCCCTTTCACACTGAGGCGCTTTACAGGTACTATTTAGCTAAAAATAGCGCCTGTAAAGCGCCTTAAAACTCCAGCCCAATCCACCCCAATGTGAAAGCAGGAGTGCTTTCACACTGGGGCGGTGCGCTTGCAGGACGTTACAAAAAGTCCTGCAAGCAGCATCTTTGGGGCGGTGCGGTGAGCGGTAACACATCGCTCCTCCACCGCCCCTGCCCACAATGGGCAGCGCTTCCGAACCGGCTGCACACCGCCTTGGTAGTGCAGTGCGCCGGCACTTTTAACCCCGTTTTAACCCCTTGTGGGGGGTTAAAAGCGGCGCCGTAGCGCCGCTATAACAGCGGTAAATACCCGCTGAAACTAGTGGGGATTTACCACTACCACCCGCCTGCTCCAGTGTGAAAGGGCCCTAATACCTAGCATCATTTTCCTGGGTAAACGCATGTGCCCTTTACAACTGGCCATAGACGTGAAGAGCTCTACGCAGCAGTACTCTCGTAAAAGCTGATGCTTTTTTTGTTGGCATTTACCTGCGCACGCACACCTGATGCACCTCCCAAATGTGGAAGATTCTCATTCAGGAAATACACTGGGTGCAAAGAGCAAGAATAGCGTTGCATACAGCTAGTCGCTTGCATGGAAGTCAATTTGTGCTAGATTATAAAAAAAAAACAAAAGAAATGCTGTGACTTGAAAAGAAACCCTGAAAAGGATGCTTCATCTGTCACATGAGTGATGGTGAACCCTGGCACCCCAGATGTTTTGGAACAACATTTCCCATGATGCTCCACCACACTGCAGAGTTCATGCGCATCATGGGAAATGTAATCCCAAAACATCTGGGGTTCACCATCACTGCAATAGGACATGGGGGCTCAGCAGGGTATCAGGCATTGGGTCATTGACACACCCGGAAGTGTCAGATTCAGCAGCAAGGAATGTGGGACTTCCCACCCACTTAGGGTTGTAGTAGGTTTTTTTTTTTTGCAAAAAAAAAAGAAGATATATATATATTTTTTAAAACATTTTTCATCAAGCAACAGAGTCCCTTTAGCACGGATTCCCGGCAGGTTCCCTATGCCTGGCTGAGCTCCCTGAACACGTAGCCTCCTAGCCTGACTTTCCTGAGTGTACGGCTGGCCCCAGCACTGCCTCCCCTGTCAGTCCCACCAGTTGCTCCCCGCCTTCTCACCTATGGTGGAGATGAAGGTAGAGTTGAAGGCATCCTCTGAGAACCTGAACAGCACGCACGTCTTGCCGACCCCCGAGTCGCCGATCAGAAGCAGTTTAAACAAATAGTCGTAAGTCTTCGCCATATTAAAAACTACTATACAGGAAATACCAGCGCCTGGATCCTATTGGCCGACTGGCTTATCAATCTAGCGCGGCGAAAGACACGACTGGTTACTGTCCCTCTGACGTCACTTGAGGCCAGCCCATCTCCGGGGACCCCCGGGGCCGATCCCAGCATAAAGTTTATCTGGCTAAGCGGACGAGTCAAACTGAGAAGGGCGAGCTGATTGGCTGCGCGCACGTCAGAGCGGCAGCTTGTGATTGGCCAGGAGGGAGGTTGAGGTTGATGTTTCTGTCATGTCATGGGGCTATAGTTTAAAGGCGCAGTCCCTTGGTGAGGGCTTATGTTACACTGGGAGGAGATTGCAATGATCTCTACAGCTCCATCTTCTCATTTTATTCTTCTTTACAGAGAACTTTATTCAACTTCTAGCATTTACCATCAAGCACAACATGCATGTTGTCTGCAGCATAGAATGGGAGTGGCTACACTGCGCTCAGTTTTAGGCGTGGCTCAACGTAGTATTAAAGCCTGACAAATTTTTATCTTAACCACTTCAGCCCCGGAAGGATTTCCAGCTTTAGGACCGGAGCCCTTTTTGCGATTCGGCGCTGCGTCGCTTTAACTGACAATTGCGCGGTCGTGCGACGTTGTACCCAAACGAAATTTGCGTCCTTTTTTTCCCACAAATAGAGCTTTCTTTTGGTGGTATTTGATCACCGCTGCGTCATTTCTGATCGCCGCTATAAACAAAAGAAGAGCGAATTAACAAAAAAAAGTTAATTGAATCCACAAGGGCTTTTTATTTTACCACTACTATTCCTTTATATTGGCTCTTAAAATTTACAAATGCAGCAATTTAGAATTTGGATGAAAGGTTTAGCACTGGGAAACACTTTTTGAAAGATAAAAAGTGCATTTTATATACAACTTTATAGATCAGACCAAAATGAGGGACAAATGAGGGGGAAAGAGGGACAGAGGGAAATTGCTCCAAATCAGGGATAGTCCCTTAAAATCAGGGACAGTTGGGAGCTATTATTGCTGGTGGAGAAAAGCTGCAGGATCAGTCCCCTCTATTTCCTTCTGGGAACAGTGGTGTCCCCTAAAATTCTAGAATTCACTGTCCCCATTTGGCAGCGTCGGCCATTTTGGTGTAGCCAATTATGTTTTTTTCTTACTTCCTTTCTCTCCTGAATATGTGATGTTCTTACTGTCCCTTTAATCCCACTGGGGACTCTGTCTAGAGGTCGCTGGTACAGGGCAGCTCCGCGCCGTCTACTTACTAGACTGTGGTGAGGGAATAGCCTAGCCGTCAGAAGGGAGACCTCTGCGCATTTTACGCGGCTCATGCGCAAAGGCGATAGGAGGCAGCGGTGGCCATCTTAGTTAAGGGAAAGCATTCTTTTCCAGGAAACCTAGCCAATAGCAGGTAGGTGTGGCTAATAGAGCCAGCCTCCTGTTAGTATTTAAAGGCTGGCGGCAGAACATGTCAGTGCTGACACCCACATGCAGCCTTGGACTTTCTCAGCCAATTCTCATAGTAGGTAAAGGGGAGGGTCCTTTTTTTTTTTAAAAAAAAAGCGGAGATATATTTCAGTACTTGCTTCTTCCTCACTTTCCTAGCTGATCCTCTGGCATGATCTACCATGAGCCATTCACCTCACGGTCAAGATCCATTAGGTATGTGACCGCCTGTTGTAAGTATCTTAAAAGAGTGCACAGATGACTTTTAAAAAAACAAACAAAACAGAAATACCTTCTCTTGGTGTCGTTTCAGCCATGTTCACTCCAGGGGTTCCAGAAGGTCATTGTCACGTACCCGGTGTGATATCACGTGTGAGACACACACAACGTAATGATATCACACACGAAGCAAGACTGACTCCATCTTGGAAGGGGAGCTACTTAAATGGCTGCTAATCTTTGTTTTTTTCCTCCTTTTAACTCTCCCAGTCCTCGGGACAAGACTTCTCATTTTCACCCCCTCCCTTTCTGGCCAGATCAACTTCAAAGGGGGCCATCTGATCATGGTCTATAACTGGTCAGGAAGAAGGGGCCTGTTCGCTTATCTTAAACAAACATAAACCAAACTGATGTTTGGACATGAGAGCCCATAAATTACCCAGGCAACTCTAACCTTGGGATGATCCTCTCCCTGTCTTAATACTTACCCAAAAAATATATAAGTTCATAATTTCCATTAGAAGTATGCCATAGTGATAAAACTTACATATTTAAATGTAGAATTTCAGCCCGGATAATTCAAGTCTAAACACTCACCCCTTGTTACCCAAGGAGGGATAGAACTAGTCTATTCCCTCCCCAGGGTCCTAGAAGGTCTCAGAACTCTCATGTTTGGAGTCATTTGAAAGCTTTATGCATGCTGAGATTGAATTTCTTACTGTGAGCTTTTGCCGGGCGGCCCAATCACAAGATATGATTTTCATAAATCACGGGTGGATTATGCAGCATGTATCGCAACGGCCCACCCTGGACATTGTCTAAGAAAACGCCCACTCATGCGAATGGCCAGAGGTATATGGCTCCACCCCTTGTCACCCAGAGAAAAGGGACTGCCAAGATCAATTGCCAGTTCTCAATTACCATCGATGAATCAACATCAGAGAACCAGGAAATCATCTTAGAAACATTGATTAGTCCATGGACATTTCAAATGCGAGTATTATTTCCTTTCATTCTGTTCTTTGCCACTGTAATTTTGTCTCATTATTTTGTACCTTTATTTTTCTGTAAATATTTTACTGCACCTAAAACTTGACCTTTTCATTATTAAACCTTATTTTGAAAAGTGTTAATTTTGTCCCCAAAGCTCTTAATGCAACTATTACGAATCTGTTTCTTTGAAGAACGCTACTGTTTTTAAAATAACGCATCTGAATATACCTGTCTGCGGTGACAGCGTGTGTTACAGGTAGTTATTCTGAAATACTGATATTGCTGAAAGTTTGAGCTTCTCTGGCTCCAATAGAGGTGGTGGCAGTGAAAGGGTTAATTGTTTGAATTAGCCCGGTAACAATCGCTCTCAGACGGCTGGCATTTAGATGGTGGTCCCGCAAACTGGGAAATCTTTGTGCTGAAAGCAGCTGAGAGTGGCATTGTTACATTAGTGACAAGCGCGGTATTAGATCAGGGGGGTCTTCGGTCGCCTGTCGGTGAGGAGGGCAGCGATCTGATACCCGCGTTCATCACACCTGGTGGTGGAGTCTGCAGTGCTGAGGACAGCCTCTCTTACAATCCTGACTCAGGAACTCCTCAAGTGGTGAACAGGAGGCTCAAGAGCGCAGAATGGCACGAGTGCTTGACAGGAACACAGGTGCGGTGGCCACAGGCAGGGCTGGGGATGCAGCTTGATGGAGCAGTGGAGGAACTCCAGGAAACAGCTGATGGTAGCCCTGTCTGGCTTGGAAGAGCAGGTGATGCTGGATGAGAAGTCCAGGAATAGACCGGGTAAGATAACAGGCAGGCAGATCAGGAACCAAGGAGCAGGCAGAAAAATGGTCGGACACAAGCCGGGTCGGCAACGGACTGGCAGCGAGGTACCAAGGAGCAGGCAGAAGAATCGTCAGGAGAAGCCGGGGGTCAGGGCAGGCGGATAAGCAGCAAGGTCAGGATCAAGCCAGTAGATCAATGGAACTGGTTCAGCAAGAAAACAGGTAGCAGGAACCACAGGAACGTTGTAGACCAAACGACATTGATCCCATGTCACTGTTCGGTTTAAATAGTCCCTTTGGCGCCAAGAACGGTTATGAACGGGAACGCGCGCCTCCCGGTCGTGCGTGCGCATGAACGTTCGTACCGGCCATTCGTTCGTGCATGTGCCTGCGCACTGTATCCCTTCTCACGGGCTCTTCGCCTTTCCTAACATTGCCCCCCCTGAATGGACAGTCTCCGGACGCCCAACCGGGCAAGTTTACCCGGGTGAGACTTCTTATATGCCTGAACCAATATTTTGGCATGGATGTTACTTTCGGGCTCCCATGAGTTCTCTTCGGGACCATATCCTTTCCTTTTAATGAGGTACTGCCCTGGTTACCCCTTTTCCTACAGTCCAGAATGGTTTCCACTTTAAATTCCTTTTCACCATCCACTAACACTGGTCTGGGCAGGATGGTCCTTCGTCCTGGAAAGGAATCAGCAACTGTAGGCTTCAACAAAGTGACATGAAATACCGGATGAATTTTCATAGACTCTGGTAATTCCAACTCATAGGCCACACTGTTGATCTTTCTCTTTATAAGGAATGGACCCACAAATTTCAGACCCAATTTCCTCGATGGGCAGGCCATTTTCAGGTTCACCGTGGATAGCCAAACCAATTCGCCTGGGTTCAAATTTAATTCTCCCATTTCCTTTTGTCAAAAACTCTCTTGTTCTCTTCCTCAGTTTTCAACAGAGTTTCTTGTAAAAGTTTATTATTCTTGTCAAAGAAGTTCACCGTTCTCCTGTACGGCTGGAACCGAACTTTCAGGACAGACATTAGTAAGAAAGGCTGGATGAAAGCTGTAATTGGCAAAAAACTGAGACTGATTAGTAGCTGAGTGCACAGAGTTATTATATGCAAATTCTGCCAATGGAAGTAATGGCACCCAATCATCCTGCGAAAAAGAGGAAAAACAGGGGAGGTACTGTTCCAGAGTCTAATTGGTTCTTTCCGTCTGGCCATTTGTTTGTGGGTGATACGCTGAGGAAAAGGAGAGTTCAATTTTCAGAGCTTCATATAATACCTTCCAGAACTTGAAGGTAAACTGCACCCCTCGTTCCGAAACAATATTAGTTGCTACCCCCATGGAGCCTTATGATTTGCTTGATAAAGGTTTTTGCAGTTTCGGGAGTGGAGGGCGTGCCTTTCATGGGTACAAAATGTGCTATTTTAGTAAATCGGTCCACAATTGCAAAAATGGTGGAAAAAACTTCCGATGGAGGCAATCCTACAATAAAGTCTATTGAAATCATTCTCCAGGCTCTCTCAGGCACAGGGAGAGGCCTCAACAGACCCCAGGCTCTGGTTCTGCTGCTTTTGTTTCAGATGCAGATGGTACAGGATTCCACATACTTCCTACAATCCTCACCCACTTGCGGCCACCAAAACATGCGTTGAAGTAGTTCCGAAGTTTTACGGACCCCGAAGTGTCCTGCCACTTCATGGTCATGACAAATTCCAAGGATAACAACTCGTACTCTCTCTGGTACAAAGATTTTGTCATTATGCCACAGTAGGCCATCTTTCCACTGTAAGTTCATTTCTGAAGAAGCGGGCTCACCTACTGAGGCTCGCCTGATCTCGGACAGCAGATCTTCCTGAAGCAGCAGAAAGTTCCCAGCAGACAGGATGGTGACAGTTGATGGATCCTCTGATTCGTTGTACATGCGCGACAGCGCATCTGGTTTAGTATTCTTCGATCCGAGCCTGTACGTGATGTGGAAGGTGAATAAGAAAAGTGCCCATCTGGCCTGGCGTGGTTTTAGTCTCTTAGCCGTTCTTAAATATTCAAGATTCTTGTGGTCCGTATAAATCAAGGAGACTAAGGATCTTGGCAGTTGTGAGTATAACCTACGTATACAAGCAGTTGGTTATGTCCCCATCCCTAATTGGACAGAACAAGCATAAGAGAAACCCCCTATGGGACTTTGAAGGGAGAACCAACTCAGCAAGAAATAGTCAAAATAAAATTTAGCATTTATTTGTAAAGTTTAAAATGTACATTCCATTGTAACAATGGATGGTACCCAACATGGACAATATAAATGCAAAATAGGCATAAAAAATGATAACTAACAGGTAATGTTATACATGACACTGGACATTGATTTTGGTAAAAAG
>BLSH010284837.1:835947-859038 GCA_018402905.1 Glandirana rugosa
TGTCCGCTCGTCGTCGTCCCACTCTTGCGGCTTTCACGCGTGTCTGCCGGGCGTGAAATACGTCGTCGAGACTGTATAGACCCATCAAAAAATCTTTTAAGACATGGTGGTTTAAGTCGTGTACGCGGTCCGTTCCCTACACGCAGTTTGGCCGAGCCGGGTCTCGGCGATGCTCTAAAGCCGGTAACAGCGTGTGGTGGTCCGGCCCGATCTCTGAGTCACCGTTGTTGGTGAGTAACCAGACAATAAGTTACGGCAGGTGTCGAGGACGCGTCACACCCCAAATAGGGGGTTTGTATAGTCAAAATTTTGTCGGACGACAGCAAAGGTGGACCTACACAACTACAACCACTTCCACAATGCGACTCGCCTACTCATCAACCAGCTCCTCCTCCTTCGCGTCATCCTCCTCCTCCGTTGTCCTCCGTTTCTCTTTACGGGCACCTTCACCAACATCAACACATCCAGGTGGAAACGACAGCAGGCTGTTTTAAAACTGATATGTTTGGGGGATAAACCCCACACTGCGCAGGAGCTGTGGACGGCATTGAATAACAGACCAATGAGTGGTTGTTGCCACTGAGTCTCTAGCCCGGCCTGGTGGTGTGCGACAATGGCCGAAATCTCGTAGCGGCTCTGGGCCGAGCCGGTTTGACGCACATCCCTTGCCTGGCGCATGTGCTGAATTTGGTGGTACAGAATTTTCTAAAAAACTACCCAGATATGTCAGAGCTGCTGCATAAAGTGCGGGCCGTCTGTGCGCACTTTCGGCGTTCTCACCCTGCTGCTGCTCGCCTGTCTGCGCTGCAGCGGAACTTCGGCCTTCCCGCTCACCGCCTCATATGCGACGTGCCCACAAGGTGGAACTCCACCTTGCACATGCTGGAGGGACTGTGCGAGCAGCAGCAGACAATAGTGGAGTTTCAGCTGCAGCATGCACGGGTCAGTCGCTCTGCGGAACAGCAACACTTCACCACCAACGAGTGGGCCTCCATGCGATACCTGTGTAGCGTATTGCAGTGTTTTGAGTACTCCACCAACATGGCCAGTGCCGATGACGCTGTTCTCAGCGTTACTATCCCACTTCTATGTCTCCTTGAAAAACACTTCGGGCCATGATGGAAGAGGATGTGGCACAGCAGGACGAGGAGGAGGAAGAGGGGTCATATCCACGGTTATCAGGCCAGTCATTCGCAAGTGGCTCAGAGGGTGGGTTCCTGCACCAGCATAGGCCAGGTCAAAAATATTCAAGCCAGAGCACAGTTCTGGAGGACGAGGAAGAGGAGTAGGAATCGCAGCAGGGTGGCACCCAACGCAGCTCGTGGGCATAGATGATATACCTCCCACAGAGGACAGCTTGTCTTTGCCTCTGGGCAGCCTGGCACACATGGCCGACTACATGCTGCAGTGCCTTCGCAACAACAGCCGAGTTGCCCACATTGTAACTTCTTCTGATTACTGAGTGGCCACCCTTCTGGATCCCCATTACAAGGACAACGTGCCGTCCTTAATTCCCTTACTGGAGCGTGAGAGGAAGATGCGCGACTACAAGCGCACAGTGGTAGAGGCGCTGCTGAGGGCATTCCCAAATGACACTGGGGGCTCAGTGGAAGCACAAGGCGAAGGCAGAGGAGGAGGTGGAGGAAGAGGCCACCAACGCAGCTGTGCCACCGCCAGCACCTCAGAAGGCAGGGTTAGCATGGCAGAAATGTGGCAAAGCTTTGTCAGCAGCCCGCCACAACAAACAGCACCACCAGCCAATAGACGTCTTAGCAGGAGGGAGCATTTCAGCAACATGGTGCAAGAGTATGTGTGCACACGCCTACACGTACTGACTGATTCAACTTCTGGGTCTCCAAATTGGCCACATGGCCTGAGCTTGCCCTTTATGCCTTGGAGGTGCTGGCCTGCCTTGCAGCCAGTGTATTGTCTGAACGTGTGTTTAGCATGGCAGGGGGCGTTATCACAGACAAGCGCAGCCGCCTGTCCACAGACAACGTGGACAAGCTAACCTTTATTAAAATGAACCAGGCATGGATCCCACAAGACTTGTCTGTACCTTGTGCAGAATAAACATTTAAACTGGACTCACACAGCCATTCGTATACTTGTTTTTTTGAATAGACCTCAATATTTTGGGGGCTACCCCAATTATAAACAAACAAAAAAAAAACTGTGTTGGCTACCTCCTCCTCCTCGACCACCACCACTTCCACCTACACTGCCACGGTCACGGCCTAGTCAACCTCTAGGCTCCTACTCCACATCCACCCCCCCTTCCCTTTTTTTTTTATTTAATTTTAATTTATTTTCCCTATCGCCATTTTTTTGTAGGGCACTTGCCCTACTCTTACCCCCATTTTACTTCCTTTTGCAGCCTTCTAGCACTTGCCAGGACTTTGTTACAGCCATTTTTGTGCCTAAAAGTTTGGGTCCCCATTGACTTCAATGGGGTTTGGGGTCCGGGATAAAGTTCGGGCAACGTTCAGTGCCGAACTCTGACTTTTTCCCAAAGTTCGTTCGGACCCTCCAAACCCCTTACGTCCAGGTGTTCGCTCAACTCTACTCCTGTATAATTTGAAAAATATAAAATAAATAATAAAAAAAACCATTGAAGCAGGAATCTGGTATAGATCACTTTAACAGGATAGTGTGGAACCGTATCCTTTAGACCAGTGATTTCCAAATTGCGGCACTTCGCTTGCTTCTATCTGGCCCTTGGGGCACCGCTCCACACATTGATATGAGGCACTATTACTCCCACTGATAAGACACGGTTTTTCCCACTGATGCCAATGATGGGGCAGTATGCCTGCCACTGATACCATTGATGGGGCACTATTCCTCCTGCTGACCACAGGTGCTATAACATTTTATTTCTACTTACACTGACCACCAAACCTGAGACATTTTCTACTCCCACTGGCCACAGTCCAGCCACCCTATAGTCTGAAGGACAGTAAACTGTTTAGAACGTTTGGAGACCCTTGCTTTAGACCAAAATTATATTATACCCTAGCTTTAGACCAAATTATATCAACTGTGATGCAACTGAAATGCATCACAGGTGATATAATTTGCTGCTCAGTGATTGCAGTATTTTAGTCTGCATCTCCCCAAGGTAATACTTAAAATCTGGCCTGTTGGTGGGTCCTGAGGACCGGAGTTGAGAACCACTGCTTTAGACTATGGGTTTGAATGACTTGTCTAATCCACCTAGCAGTAATGGAGCAAGAAGCAGGATACAGAGACCTTCAGGAAAAAGTAATAAATTGCCAAAAAGAGGCTATATTCGAGTGGTAGACTCTCACAGCATGTACCACAGTAAAGACCATGGAGAGAAATTTATCTGGAATGTTTTGGAAAAGGACATAATGGGAGGAACAATGTCCTGGAAAATGGAAAACACCTTAAGGAGAAAAGAGGCTCTTGGTCTCAGGGCAACCTTTTTCACTAGGAAGGGCTCTTTACAGGAAGTTAAGGTCAGATATGGAAATAATTGTTTGGAAGGAAGGGTGGTTTCTGAAAAGGCCAAACAATCAGGTCAAGGTCTCACAGAGTCAAAGGCCAATGCACAGGGGAACAAGTGTGTGTAACATTCTGTACAAAGGCCCTAACTAAAGAATGAGAGGTCAATGGTCTCTGAAATAGAATGACTAAGCCTGAGATTTACCCCTTGATGGTACTCAAGGCCAGATGCTAATCTAGACCAGACTGGAGGAAGGACAGGGTGACCAATGCCAATAGGCCTTAGGACCTGAGCTTCAATAGCCATACAGTTAAAATCAGCTACAGAGAAGCAGGCTGAAGGGCTGGCCCTTTGGGCAAATGGTTGGACATAATCAGACTCCTGGCAGACTTCCAGATTATCCAAGTACCACATCCTCTTGGGCTAGTTTAGGTGGATGGGAATAATTAAAATCTCTCCTCAGTCCTGCAGAGCAGACAGGGGAGAAGATGGAGAGGTGAAAAGGCGTAGATCAGGTGAAACAGATCCCACAAAGTCACCAGAGTATCCACGTCACAAATCTGGATGGCAGAAGATCCATGTCTAGGATCCACCATCTGCAGCAATGAGCTTAGAACAAATCCAGGTGGAAAGCCTATTCCCTCAGATCCAGATGCTGACAACCAAGAAAGTCTGCCTGCCATTTTTCAACACCTGGTTAGTGGACTGAGAACAGGGCTGGAATGAGCAGTTCTGCCAGAGAGAGGATCAAATCCACTTGGGCAGTGCAACTTCCATAAAAAGGCAGCCGCTCAAGGCATTACTTGTGTGAGAGTCACTAACCAGCATTTGATCCTTCACATATGAATTGAGAAAAGGCTCATCCTGAAAATCTGACAAAGCGTATCCACCAAGACATTCTAGCAGTAGCATAAGACTACAAGTAAAAGCACCAATTGGTGCTGAACAGAGTGATCTGTTAAGATGGAGCTAGGCTATCAACTACTCCAAACAGCTAAGGTCTGACAAATGGCAATAGGTGCAACTGAAGGTTGCATGGAGGGGCCAGCCAAAGAAAATAGAGCCTCTGAACGGTTTTCCTTGAACTCAGGATTATTCTTTACAGAGACCATTAGTGTCTTGTCACATTAAAAGATGGCTGAGTCCACCACAGGGATCGTCCATTTCTGCAGGATCCCCTCCTCAATATGAAATTGCTGCATAAAACATTTTGGAGGAGCAAAGCGCTTTTTAGTTGGAAGTCAGTCACTGTACAAGACAGGTTAAAGCATGAGCGGACTGGAAGGGTCTTTTACAGTTTTAGGCCACCCATGCTGGAGACTTTTAGGTGTGCAGACTTAAATATCACGTCAATAAGGGTAGCAATGATATGCATAAGCTTGGATGAAATATGCATCCTCCATCACCTCATTCTGATCATAGGCCTTAGAAGAGGTGGGGGGTCCTTTTCTACCTGTATCTCAGGGAGTGGATCAGCTACCAGAACAAAGTCAGAGACAGACTCAGAAGGGTAGACTGAAAGGGATTGTTTGTGACAATTGTGATCTATGGCCTCCCTAATGACAGATATCCTGACTGTAAGGCAAGAGACTTGCATCAAAGGGCTGGTAAAAATCACTCCTCACTCTGAACAAGTTGTTTGGGACCAAACCTCATCCTGCCTTCAACCTTGATGATGGGCATACCCCCAAAGGGGTCTTCAGAGACAGGGGTCCTTTGCTGGAGACCACAGCTCTGGACCTGTAAACACCCTGCAGCTAGGTGAACATGGTGCACCGTTGTCCCCAAACTAGATCCAGTGCCCAAAGAGACAGGCCATCCCCACAGCTTCTCTAGGGTCTGAGTATGGTCCTCCAGGGTTCAGCCAAGAAGTCAACTGTGGAAGCTCCAGAAAGGAACAGCAGACTAAGGAAGAGCCAAGCATCTTAATGGAAGAATATTTAAGAGAAAAACCTCCAAATCCAACATGTATGCTTCTTTCAGTTGAGGGAAGGCATTCATCGCTTAAGGAAAATAGCAAAAAAACTGAGGCTATATAGGAGTGTCAAAAGTTATAGAAGGGGTGGCCCTGCAGCTTTCTTTTAACTAGGATCCAATCACCTGAAGGTAGTTGCATATAACCAATGGTGAAAGACTAAAGATCCTGTGTAATGCACTGTACAAAGAAACACACTTTCCACTTATCAATTTGTTCCATTATCAATTTTTCCTTTACCTGCTGGCCATACTTTATGTCAGTCTTTCTAAAAACGTTGGCACCAGTGATATGAAGGAGGAGAAACCCAATAGCAACAAATCACATTTCAGTTTAATTGGAATCAGTTATCAGATTTATGGATGCTTTGGATTACTGCCCTTTGCATGCATCATCATTGCTCTACTCAGCTTTATGGTTTTGATTTAGCAGGAATCAAGTCAAGGATCATATTAACTGGAAACTATTAACCATCTATGCCTCAAAAGGTACTGTATTTATCATTTTGTCTTTTACATCTATATGGTCTATGTTCTTCTTTGCGGTTGAAGTTATTATTCCAGAATAATGCATACTCTTTCTTAATTGTAACGTGGTGTAAACACACTTGTAGCCTGGCATGTTAAGGTGGCCACAAACATATCATTATGATCATTGAACCGATGATTCAATGCAACCACAATGATCAAATTGAATAAGAATTAATAATCACACACCCTTCATTCGATCAATTTCATAATCCACCAATCGTTTATGACTGGGCAAGTTGATTGGCCACAGCGGATTTTTATCAATTGAATATCTAGGGGTCAGAGCGCAATACTGATCTGATGCCAAAGAAAAAAAAAATGAATAGGCCATTGCACTGACTGGAACACAACAGTCATTGAACAGGGCGTATAAGAGGGCCAGGAGAGTGGTGGGGAACACCAGGTAGCATGGATGCAGCTCCTATCAAATTAGGTCTTGAGACCCTAATGCACATATAAAAAGCAAACACTAGAGGGCGCCTCCATCTAAGTGTAGCGATTTATTTAAAAAAAGTCATAAAAACAATTAAAATGCACTCACTAGATAAAAGTAGATCAAGGCTTGTCATAGACCCATATAGATCTCTCAGGAGGATCACCATGAGACTGCAGAGATCTTTATGGGTCTATTACAAGCCTTCATTTACTGTTATCTAGTGAGTGCATTTCAATTGTTTTTATGACTTTTTAAATAAATCGCTACACCTAGATGCGCTCTCTTGTGTTTGCCTTTTAATGCTGAATTAAATCAACTTTTTCAAAAGATCATATTTTCAATCAATATTGTGTTGCATAGGTCAATATTTTAATTGATGATGAATTGCTTGTTTGTGATAGCTCGTACCTAGATTAATTACAAATCAGTGCGTGTTTGGCCCCATTTAGTCTGCTGAAAACAAGAAGATATTGTACTGGGATGTATGCTTAGTAATTTTACATACATTTTCAAGAACAGGACATAAGAATCAATAACCAATAGTGGTTTTTTTGTTTCTGAAAAAAAGTATAAAACTAGGTCATTCTGAGTTTGTTATTTAGAATGACAATGTGACATCTGTACTATAATGGTTGTTTAAATTACAATTAGGCTAGCAATACACTTCTATATTTCGCTCATTCATCCCACAGGCTGAATGAGAGAAACTGAATAGATTCCTCCATCAATGCTAAACATTGTGGATTGAGAAATGTCCCCTTCCAGCTACTGCAGTCAGCAAGCTGGCACCTGGGCAGTCTCAACACCCGAACAGTTAGAGCTTTGGCCTGGATGTAGACAGCAATTTTTCACTCAAAGTTGTTCAAGCCAGGTGGTGCCAACAGGGATGCCCATTCATCCAAATTAGCATGAATCTGCCCAAAATTCAAGAAGTGCGTTGCAGGCTATAGTCACGTAACAATAAATTGCTAATATTTGGATCAATTTTGACCTATCCAAGGATAACCTTTATTTATCTTTTTTTTTGTTTGTTTAGCAGTCCTAGGATTTCTCAGCCAGTACACACAGATGTGTTTCCAAGTGTGCTGCACAGTTGAGTCAAACAGCTGAGCTAGAGTAGAGGCAATGGTATTTCTAGGAGTAATATTTCCAGAGACTCAATATTGCCAAGACTAGAATGTGGACACCGGACAGTGAAAAACAAAGGTCATTTTGGGGCATAAGAAGATTTTAGAGATGTGGCAAGTAGCATCAATCTAAATAGTACAAACCTTAGGCCAGACTTTCCCAATCTGAAAAGGGTAGCTTTGCTTTTCTCAGTTACAGTTATGGTCTGTCCATCACCATGACCAGTGTTACTTACCTTTGGATGTGCATATGCCTAAACCTTGGTGGGGTGGTGGGGTCAAGCCAAGCGTGGAGTGTCACACAGGCAATAACTAGAGCAGCAGTTTGTAGCGGCTACAATTTTTATTCCCTTTTACTGTTGCAGGAAAATAAATAAGTAAAAACCTGCGATTTGTAACTCCGGTCACTAAGCAGGATTTGCAGCATCTGAAGCTAGTTTCAGAACAACTAGCGTGCATAGCTCATCTTGTTATCCAGCGATTACCATGAGGCAGAGCTGCTGTTCTGCACAGGACCCAAGCTGGACCAATGTAACTATGCCAAAAAAAAAAAAAAAAATCCTGGATTAAGGCCTAATGAATCAATTTGATCTTTATAAAAAGTAATGCTATTAGATCAAATGGATGGCTGCTAAAAGGTTTGTACATTTTACAGTGCCATGTTGTACATTTTTCAGTGTGTTATATTCAGCATAAAAATGCTAACTGAATTTTAGAATCTGCAGAAACAAGTCGTATTAGGTTCTCTTCTTTATAGAAGCGGTCTCAACTGCTGTTCATGGAGATAATCAACAAAACCTCTATAACACGATATGTCCAAACTTTTACAGATTTATACTTGCCATATTGAATTTGAAATATCCTTTAAATGCATTCTTGTTTTATATGAGCTGATGGTATAAATAAAGCTGGCCCCACAAACATTCCAATCTAACCAAATAATCTAATTTAGATTGAAGAATTACAATGCAATGACCAACATTAGGTCCTCACATTACATAGTAAATCTAAAGAAGATTGAAAGTGTATTGTGCAATCTTTGTGAATGGTTAGATTGTCTTGTCCTAGCCCCAAGTAGAACATGAATGGACTGAGCAGGTATAAAGAATTTTTGCAGTCATGGAACAAACATAAATGCTTGGATCATCCGAATGTGCGTGTTTATGCTTATGGCAATAGTACTGCATTTGCTTGGTGGCTCAGGCTTTTGCTTACTGAGTGAATGATTGGGGGGGGGGGATACAAACAAGGGGAACTTCCCCCTTTGGGTGAAGTTACACTGTATATTTATCTCTGAATGTGAAAGCATTAATTCTGATTTAAACCAGATCATTGTATCCAAAATGTGCCATATTTAATAAAGAATTTATATTATCACAATAACCACCATAACATTGTTACAAATAACACTTTTCCTAGTTTTGTTTTATTTGTTGGGCTTCCCATACTTCTGTAATAGCTTTTCAACAGTTTGTGGTCATGTAACAGAATAACATAGGAGACAAAAAACACTGAAGACATTTGTGACTAATCTAGTAATGTACATGGGACCTTAGCATATAAAAAAGACATATTAAAAAAGGCACGCCACAATGAGGTTTAAGCTCATGTTTGTGAATGGTTTCTTTTAAAAAATAAAATATTTGGTCGCATTCATTGCTGCTTTCCCCTGGAATGTTAAGAGATAATAAGTAAGAATGAAAGACTTTGAGGAATGATGTGCAGGTTTTTTTTCTTCACTTCCGATTATAAATTGTTGAGTTCAAGTAGCGTTTGATCCATAACTTGATGCATTCCCATATTTTCTGCTTTGGCATTAGCCAACTTGTCTGAAACGAAGACATAACAATTAGAGTATCTGTCCTATCACAGACTTTGGATTTTTGGAAAGATAGGAAGCAAGCTATACTTTACAAATACAACTTTGGTGACTTTAGTAAGTGCCCTGTCTGAACATGCAGAACATAAGTGCTATATATGTAATAAAGTTAGGAAGTATCAAAATGATGCGCTACCCTTAACAAAAGCAATAAACCAAAACAAAAACGGTGTCTTGAGCTATACATGGCCCATGAACCCTTAGTAGTGTGTACTCCATATGGTTTTTCATTTATAAAAAATAAAAAAATATATATAAACTAAAAACCTTCATCCTTTTATAGTGTTTGCTCAGTCGTTCATGCAGAACACACACACACACACACACATAAAGAAAGAAAGAAAGATAGGATTTAAAAGGTGCAGAGACTTTTATTGTTCAGAGAGATTGAGAGCAGTGAGGAAATTCAAAGAAAATAGTAGCTGACAGAATAGAAAGGCCACATCACATAAAACCAAAGAGGGTCTACAATGATGTCATATCATTGAGAGCATGGTCAAGCTCCTCGCTGATAGCTTTGTACTTGAGCTTCTGGGCATACAACTCATCTACCAGACAGAAGTAGCAGGAATGATTCAGAAGGACAGGAGAAGAACCGAATATAGATGAAGAATAAAGTGAGAAATCATGAAAAAAAACAAAAAAAAACAATTAGTTTTTATACACCTCTCATAGAAAATGATAGTATTTTTAAAAATTTGGTCATACCAAAGGGTTTGGTGTTTGTATCAGATTATAGTTAAAAAGCAATGATGTGCAATAACTCATAGCAACTAAGTAGTAATCAGCGTTCAAACTACTGAATGCTGGTTAATCAATACTGTAGTGGTTTTTGTTAGTAACAAAATTTAATCTCAGTAGTTGGTAATGGTTCTTTTAGGTAAGATCTGTCAAGGTAAATTAATACTTCAGATATACAGTATAGTTTAAAGGCAAAGTCCACCCGTATGCAAGGTGGAACATGTAACATGTTCCAGATCCAGCCCCCCCAGTCACCACGACAGATAGGTGCGCTCTCGTAGTCCACTAACATGTCCTCCAGCTTTCAAACAGAAAGCTTGTACAAAAAAGGTACAGGCTGAAAGCCGGAGGACATGTCTGCAGGAGCCCACACTGCACCCACAATCTGCTGATCACAGATGCAATGCTTTCCAGATTCCTGATGGAAAATAAATGAATAAATAAAATGCATATTTTTATTTTTTGCAAAAATATGTGCATTTTTTATATTTTTTGTAAAGGTGAACTCATTCTATAAAGTAACTTTACAGCAGAAATAAAACATTTAAACACCTAGGGAAATGCAGAAAAAAAATAAAAGCAGTATGGAGACTAAAACTGGCCATAGATGAATCAAAATTTACTGTTTCAGCAGGTAACGGACAAAGTTAGATCCACCTATGGTTGTTCCCCCTCGACAGAAGCCGATTCAGAGATCGGCTGCAGTGCCGATTAGTGTATTCTCACAGCAAAGAAGTCCTGATGTCAGAATACAATGGCACAGGAGGGGAAGATTCCTCCAGCCACCCCGCTTATGTGGATGGGAGAACCATTTTTTTTTTTTTTTAAATCAGCCCTCTGACTGATCAAAAATACAACAAAAAAAAAAGAATCTAGCCTAAGTCGCACTTCTGCACTGCAGTTGTGTCCCTGGTTTGAATCCCTCCAAGGACATTTATTATTGTCAGCTCTGCTCTCCTCTTAGTATTACACTACTAATTAATCTAGTGGTCATGGAAAGCTTATGTATTTGTATACGTAAAGGGGCTTTGTAGCAAAAGCCATGCTGGGGGAAAGAAAGTTCTTACCAATAATGGGGCATAATTCCTCCCAATGACACCAACAATGGGACACAATTCCTCCCAGTGACACCAACGATGGGTCACAATTTCTCCCAGTGACACCAACGATGGGGCACAATTTCTCCCAATGACACCAACGATGGGGCACAATTCTTCCCAATGACACCAACGATAAGGCCCAATTCTTCCCAATGACACCAATGAAGGGGCACAATTCCTCCCACTAACACCAATGATGGGGCACAATTCTTTCTACTAACAGCAATGATGGGGCACTGTTTTTTCTCACTGATGGCAGGACCTTTTCTACTTCCAATGGCCACAGTCCGGCCCACTTGAAGGACAGTAAACTGGCCCTTTGTTTAGAGTGTATACTCAAAGTAGTAAACCTGATATTCAGCTCACAGCAGGTGAATCTTCCTAGTGTGCATTTTCCATGACAGTGCTTGATTCACCACCATGTGAAGGTCTGGTGAAAGTCACATTTTCTTACATGCCTTAGATGTTTGTCCATGACACAGTGCATAATGATAATTTTGAAATTAATACAAAGAAACACTATTACATAGGTGACACAATTTCATCACAGTATTAAAGGTAATTTTTTTAAAACGGTAAGAGTAAGAAAAGATACTGTATGAGAGATAGATGCCAGAAACAGATATTGGCAGCGGTGTAATAAAGGCTAAACTAGTCAGTTAAAGATGACTTAGAGATCACTACTTAAATCAGAAGTAAACCCATAGATTTAACAGTTTTAAAAAAAAAAAAAAGGGACATTCCTGGCACGTGCTGGGAATGTATGTAACACATTGGTTGTGCCCTCAACCAAACTGTCCATCCAATGGCAGGGTCATAACTGATCACATGTGCAGCATCATGGCAGGTGAAGATTAAACATAGGCCACGATGGCAGCTATAGGAACTAATGTTTCGTTGTCACAAGCTGCAAGCAGACAGGCTTTTTATTGCAGAAGAGACATGCACTGTAAACTGAGCTGCACATTTACATCACAAACACGATCCCTGTGTGCTGGGATGATGGACTCCTAGCTTTCTTGTGTGTCAGGGGAAGAGAGGAGGGTTGCTGTCATTTTTAAATTTGCAAGCGCATCTCGATCAATGCTCATAACCCGACTGAATTCCTCCACTGAAACCTACTCAGGGTAAATAGACTTAAATTTCCCAAAAGGTTTTTTTGGGGCCCTCAACTAGCAGATATGTAAAGTAGAATATATGGAATGGTTTAAACCAGGATTTAAAGGCCTCATGCACACAGGACATTTTTTGACTGGTTTACAGGAGCTGTTTTCAGCTGCAAACATTTTTTTCTACAGTCAATAAACCCTCCATCATGTTATCCTACGTGTTCATGCACACACAGGCTGTCATCAGCTGTTTTTAGCAGGGATGTTTTTGAGATGTAAAAAAAAACCCAAGACCAGAGGGTTCTGAGAGATGTTTTTCAGCTGTAAAAACGTTCAAACGCTCAAAAACACGGCTAAACATCGATCCCCAACGTTTTTGATCAATGGAGAAAAAAACAAAAACTAAAAAAAACAGGCACTTTAAAAACGCAAAAAAAAAAAAAACACGCAAAAACGCCGGTAATATAACGCAAATAACAGCTTAAGAAATCACTGATAAGCTACTGACGTTTTTTGGCCGTTTTTTAACGTCCTGTGTGCATGAAGCCAAAAAGTAAACCTGACAATTTAAGTTAAGCATCCAATGAAATATACATTAGCTACGTTTCATTCAGTGAAACACAAAAGTGTTCAAATCACTAATAGATCCAGACAAACAAAGCTACATGTCATTTTATATATTTTCAAACTCGGCCCCATCTCTAAGCTTCAGTACGGTTTCTTAAATAAGACAGTCATTCTATCTGACAAATAGGGGAAGCACAAAGAGCAAGAGGGAGAACTTCTTTTGTATTAGAAGGAAAGTTAAGATTTGCATACGTCAGCTGCTTAAAAGGAGGAAATTCAATCTCCCAAACCACATTGATTATTTTTAATCCGTATGCTGCTAGCATTAGTAAAGAAACCATATTTACTTATTTTAAACTTTTTTTTTTTACATTTCTTCACTTACTTCCTGGTTTCATGCCCAGGCAAATTATGTCCTACATCTCAGGAGTCTTTAGGAGGGGAGGATAGGAGGACCCTCCTGCATGCATGAGCTAAGGGCAGATGGATTGCAGGAAGTAAATGCTACATTAACCACAGGTTGACGGCGACAAGATGGCTCGATATCGCAAAACGTCGTCATACGACGGCGGCTGCGATATTATGCACTGTGAGCGCGCACTCACTGTGTTCAGGGGGGGGGGGGGGGGCCAGGGAGCAGGTGTGGCGGACTCGATCTCCGCCGGCTACCCGCAATCCCCCCGGCAGTGAAAGAACGGAGGTCCGTGCAAGTAAACACGGATCTCCGTTCTGTGAGAGGGGGAGAGGCTGTGATCACAGCCTTCCTCTATATGGAAGCTGTGATTGCTCCCCTTCCCCTGCTAGGGCAGCCCACACACAGTTAGAATGCGCCCAGGGAACACAGTTAACCCTTAGAGCGCCCCCTGCAGGTTAACCCCTTCACTGCAAATGGCATTTACACAGTAATCAGTGCATTTTTATAGCACTGATCGCTGTATAAATGCAAATGGTCCCAAAAAAGTGTCAAAATGGTCCGACATGTCTGCTGCAATATCGCAGTACCGCTAAAAAACGCAGATCACCGCCATTACTAGTAAAAAATAAATAAAAACCCCAGAAATTAATTCTCATCGTCCGTAAACGTGGCCACTTTTGCGCAAACCAATCAATAAACGCCGATTGCGATTTTTTTTATCACAAATATGAGGAAGAATATAAATCGGCCAAAACCGATGAAAAAAATGTGTTTTTTTATATTTTTTTTTTGGGATTTGTATTTTAGCAAAAAGTAAGAAATTTGTGTTTTTTTGCAAAATTGTCGCTCTTCTTTTGTTTATAGTGGTGATCAGAAATGACGCAGAAGCGATCAAATACCACCAAAAGAAAGCTCTATTTGTGGTAAAAAAAGGACGCAAATTTTGTTTGGGTACAACGCCGCACGACCACGCAATTGTCAGTTAAAGCGACGCAGCGCCGAATCGCAAAAAGGGCTCTGGTCCTAAAGTGTGAAATCCTTCCGGGGCTGAAGTGGTTAATCATTTGCCCTTACTCACACAGCCAGAAATGCTAGGGGGTGTATTTTAACCACTTCAGCCCAGGAAGGTTTTACTTCCTTCCTGACCAGGGCACTTTTTGCGATTCGGCACTGCGTCGTTTAACTTAATTGCATGGTCGTGCGACGCTGTACCCAAACGAAATTGACATTCTTTTTTTCCCCCCACAAATAGAACTTTCTTTTGGTGGTATTTGACCACCTCTGCGGTTTTTTTTTTGCACTATAATTAAAAAGCGACAATTTTGGAAAAAAAAAAAAAAAAAAAACTTTTTGCTATAATACATATCCAAAAAAATGAATTTCTTCCTCAGTTTAGGCTGATATATACTGTATTCTTCTATATATTTTTAGTAAAAAAAAAAAAAATAAATAAAAAATAATCATAATAGGCGTATATTGATTGGGTTGCGCAAAAGTTAATCGCATCTACAAACTATGGATATAGATTTATGGCATTATTATAATTTTTTTTTTTTTTTACTAGTAATGATCAGCGATTTTTAGCGGGACTGCGATATTGCTGCGCGGACAGATCGGACACTTTTTTGGGACCAATGACATTTATACTGCGATCAGAGCTTTAAATAGCCACTGATTACGGTATAAATCACATTGGCAGGGAAGGGGTTAAACACTAGGGGGTGATCAAGGAGTGAACTGTTTCCCAATGTGTTTTGTGTGGGGGCTGGGCTGGCCGGGGCATGACAGATCTAACTGTTCCCGATTACAAGGAAAAGTAGATCTGTGAAACGTCCCGACAGAATGGGGATCCGCCGTGCTTACATGGGCGGATCCCCGATCTGCCTCCGTAGTAGGCAATCGCGGGTCGCCGGTGATTATCAACTCCACCTGGCCCAGCGGGCGTGCCCACAACTGCGCGAGCCGCCGTACAGCTACGGCGATTTGCG
Source organism: Glandirana rugosa (assembly GCA_018402905.1). Classification (NCBI taxonomy): domain Eukaryota; kingdom Metazoa; phylum Chordata; class Amphibia; order Anura; family Ranidae; genus Glandirana; species Glandirana rugosa. The sequence continues at coordinate 851,284 of BLSH010284837.1, forward strand.
CAGGAGAGCCGACCTGCCGCCGTCAAAACGAGGCAAGCGGTTAAAGTGAATTCTAAAGTTTGCTTTGAACAATACAAATGAAATAAATAGTGTTTTTGGTTTGTGGTGCTTAGATACAGCGAAGGGTCTGCTTTAATGCCATTTCTTACACAGGAAGCAAATACACCATACAAAAACAATGTGTATACAGATGACACCATGATGGAGATCATTTTACAAATGATGCAAGAATTACAAAAAAATAATAAAATAAAAAAAAAAAAAAACGGTTGAAGTAAAAATGGTTTACCTTCAAGATCATCAATACTTTTTTCTAGTTTGGCAACTGTTCTCTCTGCAAACTCAGCCCGGGTTTCAGCCTGTGAATGAGATCGGATTAAACTTAATGGAGTGCACAAGAAAGTACTCCGTGGTCTGATATTCTACAGAAGCTAAGGTATCCCTTCACTCCCCCACACTTGTCAAAACAGCTCTCTGTAAATGTTGACAACACCCTTTTCCCATCATCAGAAGTTCAGTCAAGCTTAGTATTGTTTTTTCACTCCCGACACTGCAAATACACTTCTAATCTGAGAATATGTGCATGTAACAAGACCACTATGTACTGCATAAACAATGCATCCTTCCACCGCCTTACCTCTTTTAGTTTGTCTGTTAAGATCTTTATTTCCTCTTCATATTTGTCTTCTTTTTCAGAATACTAGAAAGACAAAATACAAAAAACACGCCATTATAAGTCTATGCATGGGTGCATGCTTCCTGGCAATGAAGCGATTGTACCTGTTGAATGGGGAGAATGCAGAATGTATTTACTCATCAACACTTGTTCTTCACACAGTATTTAAAGGGCAACTCTTTCTTGTGAGACTAGCTAGAAAAAACGGCGCTCAGGTATAATTTAAGACAATTGTGCACTTGTAGCACGTTTGGTGACTTTGCATTTCAGCATGCTTGTGTCCATGTACACAAAGTCAGGACTAAAAAGACATGGTTTGAGGAGTTTGGTGTCAAGAAACTCAAGTAGACTGCAGAGCCCTAACCTCAACCCTAATGAACTTTGCAATGAACTTGAATGCCACTGCTTAAAGTGGATGTAAACCCTCACATATACCCAGTGAAGTGAACAGCCTCAGATGATACACAGAGATGAAACAAATCTCCCTATATAAAGTTTTACATCCATATCTGTTGTCTTAATCTGTAGATACAATTTATAAAGTGCCCTTCATGTTAGATTTTTTTCTCTTCCTGGTTAGCATTGCAGAGAAGACTGGGCACACAGCCAAGACAGCTGATTGGAGGAAAGGCACACGCCCCCTCTCCTCATAGGTAGACAGACTCTCAGCTCCGTTCCTTGTATCATTCAGAGGTGTGCTAATCTATTTATAGCAACCTCCCCAACACAAAACTCCGGCTGCTTTTACCATATATGACTGAGGAACGCAGCAAGAGACCGCTACGAGACACAGGGCTTTGGAGAGAGAGATAACAAAACACTGCAGATCTATGTGCCCAGCTCAAATTTCATAAATCGGGTTTACATCCACTTTAAGGCCTGGTTCACACCTATGCAGGCTGAAGTTTGCATATTCCAGGTGCATTTTGTTTTTTCAATACATGTTTTTAATCCATTGAAGACTATGGAACCAAAAACCAGAAAAAAACATCCCTGGCCCTTTCCATAAAATGCATAGATAAGAACATGACCCATAGGAAATCATGATAAATGGACTGTATTGTGTTTCTGCAAAACTGTTAACGCACAAAAAAAAAAAAAAAATGCATAGGTGTGAACCAGGCTTTACGAATGAGATGTCCAATAAGCTTATATAGATGTGATGGTCGGGTGTGCACCAACTTTTGGCCATACGGTATACTCTACCATGCAGTCTCATGAGCCACCTTCCTGAAACTCATATTGAAAACTGTAAAACGAGAGTTTATTTCTGCTGATGAAAGTACAATATTAATGGAATCCAAGTCAGAGGAAGGATAACAGAGCCCCACTCCACAGAGAGAATCAGAAATCCCTGTGTACATTGTACTGTGAAATATCTTCAGGGTGCACTTATCCTTCCAGTAACTCGAATAGTAATAGCAAAGTACAGCGGACCTTGGATCACAAGCATAATCTGATCCAGGAGAATGCTTGTAATCCAAAATCACTTGCATATCAAAGCAAGTTTCCCCATAGGAAACAATGGAAACTCCAATAATTTGTTCCACAGTGACTGCTTGTCTATGCAGCACTGTATGTGGCCACAGGTTTGGGGGAGCCGGTGTATGCAATACCGTATGTGGCCATAGTTGCAGGGGCACTGGTGAGGCTTGGAGGCGCTCGGAAACTGTTGACACTTTCGGCATTTCCGAATGCTTCTGGGCCTCACAAGCGCTCTGCAACTCTGGCCACATGCGGTATTGCATGCACAGAGGCTTAATCCCGTTCGTTTTGCGAGACATTTTTTTAAAATGCTCGTACTGTGAAGCGCACGTTAACTGCGTTATTCGTAATCCGAGGTTCTACTGTAATTAAAAACTGAAAAGTTTTTCTATCCAGATACACCGCTCATGAAAAAAAATTGTTCACTTTAACCACTTCAGCCCCGGAAGGATTTCACACTTTAGGACCAGAGCGCTTTTTGCGATTCAGCACTGCACCGCTTTAACTGACAACTGTGCGGTCGTGCGACGTTGTACCCAAACGAAATTTGTGTCCTTTTTTTCCCACAAATAGAGCTTTCTTTTGGTGGTATTTGATCACCTCTGCGTCATTTCTGATTGCCGCTATAAACAAAAGAAGAGCGATAATTTTGCAAAAAAACCCAAATTGTTTACTTTTTGCATATATATATATAAAAATTTCCATCGGTTTTGGCCGATTTATATTCTTCCTCATATTTTTGGTAAAATAAATAAATAGCAATCTGCATTTATTAATTGGTTTGCGCAAAAGTTGATGCATTTACGGATGAGGAGAATTCATTTCTGGGGTTTTTATTTTTTACTAGTAATGGCGGCGATCTGCGATTTTTAGCGGTACTGCGATATTGCAGCGGACATGCTTTTTTGGGACCATTGGCATTTATACACGGCGGTTTGCGATATCGAGCTACTTTGCCAACGTCAGACGCAGGTCGGCAAGTAGTTAAAAAGGAAAAAAAAATAAATTATATATGAAACCATACAATCCCATATACAATCCTTCACCCACAGTTGATCCAGAGGAAGGCAAAAACCCACCAAAGCATGGATCCAATTTGCTATAGTGGGGAAAAAATTCCTTCCCGATTCCCCGAGAGGCAATCGGATTCACCCTGGATCAACTTTACCTAAAAATATTAGTACATTTTTTTTACATCATTTGTAGTACAGGCAAAAATCTGATTTTTCTGGGTATTGGACAAAATATCTGCCATGCATTATCAGCATTACTCACCTTTTCAGACTGAGCTTCCAAAGATTTTAAGTTGTTAGTTACATTTTTCAGTTCTTCTTCTAGATCACCACACTTCCTGAAATGAAAACATACAATATCACTTTTATAAATCAATATATCTAAGAAAATAAATAGATAGAAGCACCACCAACAGAGCTGAAACGGATTCCCAAAGACAGAAATTACAGCACTGGAATTATATACTTTCCACATCCAGCAGGCACATATACTTAAATATAATAAAAAAACAATTCTCTGTATGACCTACAGTGTATGTAAACCCAAGCAATGGGGCCTCTTTCAATCCGCTTTGCTCAGCTGTGGATCCTGCCGCCGATCACCTGCTGAGCAGAGCAGGGTGGATGACAGGTTTGTGTCTTTTCAGTTTATGCAGAGCGGACACAGACAGCCTGCTCTGCTCTATAGGCAGTTGGATGTAAATGGACTGCCCTCTGATCCACCTAGACAGAGGGGGATGGATTCTCTTCCTTTTTTTTTTAAGCAGACTGGAACGGATTGGAGGTAGGTGGTGGGTATACACAAGTCCGTTTACACCTGTCAATTCATAGGAATACATGGACCATCTGATTGGGTCCGCTTGGAAAACTGACAGGCAGATCTGATCGGATCGCCCGTGTGAAAGGAGCCTTAACCTCTTACTATTTGTTCCTCTTAGCGATTTCTATACCACTGAGCATGTTTTTGTGTGATAAGTGCAAAAATATACCTGTCACTCATGGCAGAAATCCAGTAACCTCATACATTTCTGTGCTCTTTACCGATTTTCATCAGTTAGCATTGCTCGTAGCGCACTCTAGACTACCGAACACCCACCCAAGTTAGGAAGAAGAGAAGAGGGGAAAATGTTCTTTAGTCTTATTCTTGGATGACCATGCTGCTCCTCTGTACAGTACAGTAGCCCTAGGCATTCATCCTAGGTCAGGAAGTGCGTTACTGGCATGGTTACCAAGTAAAAATAATAGGGACAAAACCAAAGCAGACACCACATCTAAGGATTGTAAGCTGCAATAGATTACAATTTTGTTGTTGGGGTTGAATACACTTTAGATACTGAAGCACCAGGCTCATTTGTGAAGAGCAATTAAACAATTTACTGCACAGGTCAATTAGTTTATTTTTACTCGTATGGCCCTAACTAACTGGTTTTCATATAATCCAATGACATTTAAAAGCTAAAAAAAAAAAAAAAAAAAAAAAAAAAATTTTTTTTTTAGCCCTACAGCTTTATTGACCCAAGTTACCTATAATGACATATGTCCCACGTTGCGCAGGTAGTTGGATCCAGGAGAAATCTTCACTGCAGGAATGTCTGTCCTCTTCTTGGCTTTGAACCTTCAATACTGCAGTGGTTAATAGCTTCGGGTTTCCGGGCTGAATTCAACAGAAAAACTCCCAATGGATACCCACCCCCCTGATTGAGAAATGTTCTCACTGCAAGTAACACGAATGCTGAATTGGGGAGAAAATGGCATCATTCATCAGACTCTTCCCCATTTAGAGATTGTATTACATGCAGTGAAAGAAACTTTCAACAGAGAATGGAGGTGGGTACCAGTCGGGCACCTTTTCTATTGAATTCAGCCTGGAGAACCAAACCATTGCAGCGCTTGAAGTTCAGAGACAGGAAGACCACACATCTGTGCAGTGCAGATTTCTCCAGGATCCAGCTGCCTGCATGAAATGGGGGCACTAAAGCTATAAAAAAGGTTAAAACCATTTTTAGCTAAAATTCAGCTTTCACACCAGACAATGCAGTGTTTATTGCATTCTCAAGACATTGTATAAAAAGACAACTTTTTTGGGGACGACCCAAAATTTGGGATTTTTTTTTACTTTCAATGATAATGGTAAACAGGACAAATAGAGAAGTTGAATCTCCCCAATGGGGGCACGGACAGCAATAAAAACTGACAGGTGTTCTAATCCCACTCCACTCAACACAAAAAAAAAAACAAAAAAAAAAAAAACAAACTTTTGCCTTTAGTTATACTTTAATGAAATAGGGGCCACAATGTTAAACTGGCAGACCAGTAAGGCTTCACACTAGCTTTGTATAACCAACTTTCGCTGCAATTACAGCTGCAAGTCTTTTTGGGGATGTCTCTATCAGCTTTGTACATCTAGAGAGTGAACGTTTTGCCCATTCTTCTTTGCAAAATAGCTCAAACTCTGTCAGATTGGATGGAGAGTGTCTCTGAACAGCAATTTTCAAGTCTTGCCACAGATTCTCAATTGGATTTAGGTCTGAACTTGACTGGGCCAGTCTAACACATTGAATATGCTTTGATCTAAACCGTTGCATTGTAGCTCTGGCTGTATGTTTAGGGTCGTTGTCCTGCTGAAAAGTGAACCTCCGCCCCAGTCGCAAGTCTTTTGCAGACGGGTTTTCTTCTAAGATTGCCCTGTATTTGGCTCCATCCATCTTCCCATCAACTCTGACCAGATTCCCTGTCCCCGTTGAAGAAAAGCATCCCCACAAAATGATGCTACCACCACCATGTTTCACGGTGGGGATGTTGTGTTCAGGATGATGTGCAGCGTTTGTTTTCCACCACACATAGCATTTTGCTTTTAGACCAAAAAGTTAAAATTTTGGTCTCATCTGACCAGAGCACCTTCTTCCACATGTTTGCTGTGTCCTCCACATGGCTTCTCACAAACAGGAATTCTTATGGCTTTCTTCAACAATGGCTTTTTTGTCACTTTTCCATAAAGGGAAGATTTGTGGAGTGCACGGCTAGTAGTTGTCCTGTGGACAGATTCTCCCACCTGAGCTGTGGATCTTCTTCAGCTCTTCCAGAGTTACCATGGGCCCCTTGCCCTTGGCTGCTTCTCTGATTAATGTTCTCCTTGCCCGGCCTGTCAGTTTAGCTGGACGGCCATGTCTTGGTAGGTTTGCAGTTGTTCAATACTATTTCCATTTTCAGGTGATGGATTGAACAGTGCTCCGTGAGATGTTCAAAGCTTGGGATTTTTTTTTTTTTATAACCTAAGCCTGCTTTAAACTTCTCCACAACTTTATCCCTGACTTGTCTGGTGTGTTCCTTGGCCTTCATGATGCTGTTTGTTCACTAAGGTTCTCTAACAAACCTCTGAGGGCTTCACAGAACAGCTGTATTTATACTGAGATTAAACTACACAAAGGTGGACTCTATTTACTAATTAGGTGACTTCTGAAGGCAATTAATTCCACTAGATTTTAGTTAGGGGTATTTCAGTAAAGGGGGCTAAACGCATGCCATACTTTTCACAGATTTGTAAACGATATGGAAAACCATTTATCATTTTCCTTCCACTTCAAAATTATGTGCCACTTTGTGTTGGTCTATCGCATTAAATCCCAATAAAATACATTTACATTTTTGGTTAATCTCAGGGGGTATGAATACTTTAAGGCACTGTAAAACTTGACTTTATGAGCTTTTTTTACGTGTAGGTCAGATAAACCTCCCTCTTCTGAACACGGAAGAATTGTGTTTAGGATAGGAACGTTTTGACCACTGGCCGTGAGAAGATAAAAATCATGGTAAATTTTTTTGTTGCCGCCTTTCGCATTTTCCCATGGCCCTAATCAGTAATAGTTTATTTCACATTTTGACTGCTTTACCCCCTTTGATTGATATTAGCTTAGTTGCCTTGACTTATTTAACCACTTGAATACAGGACGTTTATACCCCCATCCTGCCCAGACCAATTTTCAGCTTTCAGCGCTCTCACACTTTGAATGACATTTACTCTCTCATGCTACACTGCACCCAAACAAAATTTGTATCATTTTTTTTCACACAAATAGAGCTTTCTTTTGGTGGTATTTAAGAACCTCTGGGTTTTTTATTTTTTGCGACATAATTGAAAAAAGTGCGAAAATTTAAAAAAAAAAAAACACTTTTTTTTTAGTTTCTGTGATAAAATTTTGCAAATAAGTAATTTTTGTCCATAAATTTTGGCCAAAACCTATACTGCTACCTATCTTTGGTAAAAATAACCCAAATTAGTGGATATTATTTGGTCTGTGTGAAAGTTATAGAGTCTACAAGCTATGGTGCAAATCATTGAAAATTGATCACACCTGATGCACTGATGGCCTGTCTCATTTCTTGAGGCCCTGAAATGTCGGGAAAGTACAAATACCCCCCAAATTACCCCTTTTTGAAAAGTAGACATTCCAAGGTATTTAGTAAGAGGCATGGCGAGTTTTTTGAAGTTGTACTTTTTTCCCACAATTCTTTGGAAAATTAAGAAATTATAATTTTTTTTTTTTTTTGCACAAAATTGTCAAAACAACAAGTTATTTCTCA
>BLSH010284837.1:882740-897964 GCA_018402905.1 Glandirana rugosa
AAAAAAAAAAAAAAAAAAAAAAAAAAAAAGCTCTGCACACAAACCAATCAGCTTCCAGGTTTTGCTATCAAAGTTTAAATGAAGAAGCTGAAGTTAGAAGCTGATTGGCTACCATGCACAACTGCACCAGATTCTGAGTGCAACGGTTTTATTAAATCTGCAACGCTGTAGAAATGTAGGCATAGTGAATATTACGGTCATAGCTGAAACTTTTCGCAGTAAGGTCCCAATATGCTCCTAGTTATAGTGTGGCTGGACTATTACAACTTCTGAATCAGAGCTACAGTATAAGAAAATGTGCCATCACAGCTTTTCTGCAACTTAAATACCATCCAAGAAAAACCTCACTCATCAAATGAGCTAAAACGCTGGCAAATGAACAATACCAGAAGCTTGGTTATAGCAGAGCCCACGCCCTGCATCCTCTCAGATAAAAAGCCAACTCATCAGCTAGAGAGGCATGTACTGGACTGAAGTGTATGATGTTAGGGAAATGCTCCTTCCTGCTTTCTAATTGAGCTTTTGTGGTTTAATATAGGATAGGATTTCTTTCAGACAGTTTTAAGAACGAGAAACCAAGTTATTAGCACTGTCGTTAAAGTAGGCAGCCTAATACAAAAAGGTTTTTCCCCAAAGATTGCACAACTAAAACCATCACCACCTAAACCTCACCTTACCACCATCCCCTGTGTCACATAAAGCAGATGAACTCTGGGAGTTATGCAATGTGATCCAATCTGACTCCATTGGGGCAAAACGCCTGAATCTTGCAAAGTTCCAAGGAAATGAGTTCTGTGGAAATCCACAGATGGAGGAAAGCACAATCAGCAATGTACTTAGGATTCGAGTTTAGGTAGGTGACACGGATACCAAAGCTGAAATTCTGAGGAGTAAGGTCACGGTTCTCATGAACCACAAATATTGTTCAGCAGAATCAAAATACCTTGTCGGGTAAAACAATTCACATATACAGTATTTCAGTTGTCTTTTGCCGTTTGGCCATTAGAGTTAGGGCTCCTTCACACTTGGAGCAGCCCTTGTCACCAATCTGAAAAGTGATCTGTGGTAGAACACTTTTCAGTTGACAGGAAGCTGGGGAGGTGATGTCACTTCCTCAATGCCTAGTTAAACCCTAAGGCCTCATACCCACGGGCGTTTGACACCACGTTTTTTTGCAGCTCTCCATGTTAGTCAATGGCCCCATAAAAACGCAGACGTTTTTGAGCTGTAAAGGCCATTGGCGTTCGTGAGCTGAAAGTAGAACCCACGGTCAGCGCGTTCCAAGGCTGTAACTTTTTTGACACTGACAAGTGCTCACTATCGCTGTGCTGGGGTTAACCAGCGTTTTTGACGCTGGCGTTTTTAGTTTTAAAAAAAATGCCTATTGACACCGACGCTTACTAACATTCATTAACGCTGATGCAAAACGCTGGAAAAAAAAAAAAAAAAAAAACACACTACGAATTTCCCTAACATCAGGCCCGACGTTTTGATTATTTTTTTGCATACAGCCCTGTGTATGAGGCCTAAAAATCCTATATCACCTTACCATAACTTTGTGCAGCACGACCCTATTTACTTGAACAGGGCCACACACGTCAGAGGTATAATTTTTGCTCTGAATCTTGGCCACAGCATGAGTACAGCTCTGAGCAGCTGCATATTCTCTTTTAGGTGGGCAGTCAGGCAGTAGTAAAAAAAAAGTATGGTCAGCCATCTGTTTTTTACTGAGCTTCCATGCTACCTATATGTACAAGGCCTTAATGAAAATATAAGACATGCTAAGCTGGGTCTACACCCATGTGAATTGGATGCGGCTTACACAATTTAAAAGGGATGCATTTTTCTTGAGCTTTTCTTTAAAAACGCAAAAGCGCTTCAAAAAACTATTATAAAGTTGAATATAACACAATTATAGTGGATATAAAAAGTCTACACATCTCTGTTTAAATGTCAGGTTTCTGTGATGTAAAAAAATGAGACAAAGATACATTTCAGAACTTTTTCCACCTTGAGCCCGGGTTCATACTTGTGCGATCTGCAGATGCCGATCAGATGCAATCTCTGAGCAAAAAAGGTGCATGTACCTTTATTTTTTTCGCACTAGAAGCGCATCGCATGGATGTTCTCACCCATGCGATCCGATTCATGTGCGAGTTCACACTGCAATCTGTGAACCAAACTGGGGGTGTCATTAACTTTGTAATGACACCCACAGCGGTTCGCAGAAAGTAGTGTGAACTGCCTGCGGGCAGAATGCGATGTGGGCACCGGTTCAAATCGCGCTGGTTTCCGCATCACACGAGTGTGAACCCAGGCTTAATGTGACCTATACACTGCACAACTCAGTTGAACAAACAACTGAAATCTTTTAGGTGGAGGGAAGTAAAACTAAAAATATGGTTGCACAAGTGTGCACACCCTTAAAACGAATACTTTGTTGAAGCACCTTTTGATTTATTACAGCACTCTGTCTTTTTTGGTTACGAGTCAGCATGGCACATCTTGACTTGGCAATATTTGCCTACTCTTCTTTATAAAAACACTCCAAATCTGTCAGATTGTGAGGGCATCTACTTTGCACAGCCCTCTTCAGATCACCCCACAGATTTTCAATCAGATTCAGGTCTGGGCTCTGGCTGGGCCATTCCAAAACTTTAATCTTCTGGTGAAGTCATTCCTTTGTTGATTGGATGTATGCTTTGGGTCGTTGTCATGCTCAGCTTTCTAGCAGAAGCCTGAAGGTTTTATGTCAATATTGACTGGTATTTGGAACTGTTCATAACTCCCTCTACCTTGACTAAGGTCCCTGTTTCAGCTGAAGAAAAACCGTCCCAAAGCATGATGCTGCCACCACCATTCTTCACTGTGGGTATGGTGTTCTTTTGGTGATGTGCAGTGTTGTCTTTGCTCCAAACATATCTTTTGAAATTATGGCCAAAAAAGTTCAACCTTGATTTAATCAGCCCATAACACATTTTCCCCACATGCTTTTTGGGAGACTTCAGATGTGTTTTTGCAAAATTTAGCCGGGCTTGGATGTTTACAGTGAATATCTCCTAATCTGTGCAAGTTTAGGAGATATTCACGGTACCTACAGGTAAGCCTTAATACAGGCTTACTTTTAGGTAAAAGTGGTGGAACAAGGTTTGCAACCACTTTAATGTTGCTGTAGGCCTCTTGGCAACCTCCCTGACCAGTTTTCTTCTCGACTTTTCATCAATTTTGGAGGGATGTCTAGTTCTTGGTAATGTCACTGTTGTGGACTGTCTTTACTATGTTCCATGGAATATCTATTGCCTTGGAAATTCTTTTGACCCTTCTCCTGACTGATGCCTTATAACAATGAGATCCCTCTGATGCTTTGGAAGCGCTCTGCAGACAATGGCCTTGGCTGTAGGATGCAACTAAGAAAATGTCAGGAAAGACCGACTAGAAGAAGAGCTATTAGAGGGGCTAATCAGAGGCACGTTAAATGATGGCAGGAGTGTACTGACTGTTATTTAACATGAGTTTGAATGCAATTGCTTAAGTCTGAACACAGCTACATCCCCACTTAGAGGGTGTGCATTATTTTCTTTTCTTATTTTTACTCCCCTCTCCATAAAATTAGAATTATTTATCTTGGTCTCATTTACTTACATCACAGAAACCTGACATTTTAATAGGGGTGGTGGACTTTTTATATTCCATTGTATACATTAAAAAAAATATATAGATTTTTAAAAAATTGTCCATTTCGGTTTTCGGCCAAGTGCATCCTGAATTTTCCGTTACGGTCCAGAATTTTCATTTTGGTGCACCATTAATTAAAAGGAAACATCAAGTCGTTTGGAAATATGGATCCTAAAAAGGTTAGCATTAATAAAATTATTACAAATTAGTCTTTTTTTTTTTACATGGTTACCTACAGCTTTGCTAAAATTATAAACAAAACAAAAAAAAAAAAAAAAAAAAAAACCTGTTTACAGGTCTTAATAGCTCAAGTTGAATTAGAGGGATTGGAAGATTGTGTCACAAGCACAGTTCTGCTCATAATATTTGCAGGTTGGATAAAAAAAAAAAAATTAAATTTAAAAATCAGTTTTTTTTTTTTTATTGAAGTCAAATTTATTTTAATAAAATGCTTTTGGCGTAAAAATCTATCTAAAAGATAATGTATCCTAAATAGAAAACTAATAATTTAGTTTATTCAGCAGGAAATGGAGCTCATTTATATAGCATGAGGCTGTATATTCTGCAATATTTATATTTTGGGGAAATCATTCAATGAATCCAAGCTCTGCCAGCTAAGATAACATGCACTGCATTGATGCATTCACACAAACCATGAGATAAAACAAAGTTCAGGAATATCCCTTTATCCCATTGTTTTGCAAATCTATGTACACTACAAACTGTATGATTGAATCGGTTCTGATATCGCTGTTTTACTAACCTTACAGCTTATTATTTTAAATATGAAACCTTCATTTTGTTTGCAAATATTAAAGATTCTAACTACGAGCAAGAATAAGTCCTTACATTTAAAGAGCACCGGTCATTTCAGATCCATCATGGCAGCTCCTGTTAGTGGGCATCCACTAACCTGTTGCCACCACGTCCCTCACTGCCGCATCACCAGCCGTCACATTAAGTGAATGAGTCGGTGAGTCAACAGCGGGTCAGAGGAGGAGCCGCTATGGGACACAGTTGACAGTTGCTCTTTAAAAATGGAGGATGTAAATCAAAGCCACCCTTTTTGTCACATGAACTGCAATGAAAAAAAAATTCTCATTACGAGCAGTATGGTGTTGTGATGACACTTTCTTCCTACTTATTTAAGTACAAAGGCAAGTGGATGTGTGTGTGTGTGTGTGATATATATATATATATATATATATATATATATTTATTACACACACACACACACACACACACACACACTTGTGCTCATAAGTTTACACACCCTGGCAGAATTTATCGATTTCTTGCCCATTTTTCAGAGAATCTGAATGATAACACAAAAACATTTCTTTCACTCATGGTTAGTGTTTGGTTGAAGCCATTTATTATCAATCAACTGTGTTTACTCTTTGTAAATCATAATGACAACAGAAACTATCCAAATGGCCCTAATCAAAAGTTTACATACCATGGTGATTTTGGCCTGATAACATGCACACAAGATGACACAAAGCGGTTTGAATGGCTATTAAGGCCACATGCACACAGCACGTTTTTTGACTTTTACAGCAGCGGTTTTTAGTTGCAAACCTTTTTTCTACAGTCAAATTCTCCATCATATATCCTATGTGTTCATGCACACATAGGCTGTTATCAGCTGTTTTTAGCAGTGATGTTTTTGAGCTGTAAAAAGAAAAAAAAACCCCAAGACCAGTGGGTTCTGGGAGACGTTTTTCACCTGCAAAACATTCAAACGCTCAAAAACAACGCTAAATGTCAATCCCCAAAGTTTTTGGGCGTTTCAGATCAATTGAGAAAAAAAAAAACCCCCGCTGGCCCTTTAAAAGCGCAAAAAAAGGCTGGTAATATAAACGCTGATAAAAACTGAAAAAAAAAAAAAAAAAAAAATCACTGATAAGCTACTGACGTTTTTAGGACATTTTTTTAAATGTTCTGTGTGCATGAAGCCTAAAAAGGTAACCATCCTCACCTATGATCTGTTTGCTTGTAATTAGTGTGTGTATAAAAGGTCAATGAGTTTCTGGACTCCTGGCAGAATCTTGCATCTTTCATCCAGTGCTGGACTGACGGTTCTGGGTCATGGGGAAAGCAAAAGAATTGTCAAAGGATCTGCGGGAAAAGGCAGTTGAACTGTATAAAACAGTTAAGGGATATAAAATGATATCCAAGGAATTAAGAATGCCAATCAGCTGTGTTCAAACTCTAATCAAGAAGTGGAAAAACAAGGGGTTCTGTTGAAACCAAACCACGGTCAGGTAGACCAACTAAAATTTCAGCCACAACTGCCAGGAAACTTGTTCGGGATGCAAAGAAAAACGCACAAATAACTTCAGGTGAAATACAGGACTCTGACAACATATGGTGTGGATGTTTCAAAATGCACAATAAGGAGGCACTTGCAAAAAGATGGGCTGCATGGTCAAGTCGTCAGAAGAAAGCCATTACTACATAAATGCCACAAAGTATCCCGCATACAATAAGCCAAACAGCACAGAGACAAGCCTCAAACCTTCTGACACAGAGTCATTTGGAGTGATGAGACCAAAATTGAGCTTTTTGGCCACAACCATAAACGCTACATTTGGAGAGGAATTAACAAGGCCTGTGAAACACTGAGGTGGATCACTAATGTTTTGAGGATGTGTGAGCTACAAAGGCACAGGAAATTTGGCCAAAATTGATGGCAATCAAAAAATAGTGGAGTAATATTTGCATTCATCAGCCAGGAAGCTGCGCATGGGACGTACTTGGACATTCCAACATGACAATGATCCAAAACACAAGGCCAAGTTGACCTGTCATTGACTACAGCAGAAAAAAAGTGAAGGTTCTGGAGTGGCCATCTCAGTCTCCTGACCGCAATATCATTGAGCCACTCTGGGGAGATCTCAAATGTGCAGTTCATGCAAGACAGCCCAAGAATTTCCAGGAACTGGAGGATTTTTGCCAAGAGGAATGGACAGCTTTACCATCTGAGAAGATAACAAGCCTCGTCCACAAATACCACAAAAGACTTCAAGCTGTCATTGATGTAAAGGGGGCAATACACGGTATTAAGAACCGGGGTATGTAAACTTTTAATCCAGGTCATTTGGGTAGTTTCTGTTGTCATTATGATTTAAAAAGAGTTAACACAGTTGATTGATAATAAATGGCTTCAGCCAAACACTAACCATGAGTGAAAGAAAAGTTTTTGTGTTATCATTCAGATTCTCTGAAAAATGGCCAAGAAATCACAAATTCTGCCAGGGTGTGTATACTTTGGACACAAATACTAATAAAAAAAAAAAAAAAAAATTATATATACATGAGTTCAGTTTCAATATGAAATATAAATCTGAGATAAAATGCTGTACCATATTAAATGATCAGTCTAGATATTTGTTTCAAGCCATGTTCAGCATAGCCCTAAACCATTTAAAAACGGTATTTTAAAGATTGTATTTTACATGTATGCCATACAAGGTAAAACAAAACAATAAAATTGGGGTTTATAATAAAACATGACATCTGAACAGATCTGTAACTGCAGACAAAAATACTAGTCCAAGTTATTTGTCAGGTTTGATGAATGGACAGCACAATGCCCTCAGGGAAGGAGGATCCTTCCTTTATGTCAGACAGGAAAATGGAAGGAAATAAATCATCGCAACACTTCAAACAAAAGGGTATGGCCTTTTTACGTCACCCTCCCAAGAGATGGTATATTTGGGGGGGGGGGGGGGGGGGGAAGAGAAGCAATGTAGTTATTTATAACTTTCTGTAAGGCTCTGTTCACACCGACTTTGCGGGCAACTTGAGTCGCCCCGCTCAAGGCGACTTCTATTGTAGAAGTCAATGCAAGTCGCCTCGAAAGTAGTTTTTCTAAGTCGGAGGGGCTTGGAGTTGCTATTAGAACGGTTCCATTGCACTGCATGAAGGAGACTTGTCAGATGACTCAAGTCGCCTATGTGTGAACTGGCACTTAGGGAACCTTGGAAAAATTCCATCTAGATATGACATGAGCCAGCATCAACCGTGTACAGCCAGCCTTAGGAGGTCAGATACAGGATCTCACAAAATTGAGTACACCCCTCACATTTTTGTAAATATTTTATTCTATCTTTTCATGTGACAACACTGAAGAAATGGCACTTTGCTACAATGTAAAGTAGTGTGTACAGCTTGTATAACAGTGTAAATTTGCTGTACCCTTAAAATAACTCAACACAGACATCAATGTCTAAACTGCTGGCAACAAGAGAGTACACACCTAAGTGAAAATGTCCAAATTGGGCCCAATTAGCCATTTTCCCTCCCCGGTGTCATGTGAATCATTAGTGTTACAAGGTTTCAGGTGTGAATGGGGAGCAGGTGTGTTAAATTTGGTGTTATCGCGCTCACCCTCTCATACTGGTCACTGGAAGTTCAACATGGCGCCTCATTGCAAAGAACTCTTTAAGGATCTGAAAAAAAAGAATTGTTGCTCTACATAAGGATGGCCTAGGCCATAAGAAGATTGCCAAGACCCTGAAACTGAGCTGCAGCACAGTGACCAAGACCATACATCGATTTAACAGGACAGGGTCCACTCAGAACAGCCTCGCCATGGTTGAGCAAGGAAGTTGAGTGCAGGTGCTCAGCATCATATCCAGAGGTTGTCTGAGAAATAGACGTATGAGTGCTGCCAGCATTGCTGCAGAGGTTAAAGGGGAGGCGGGTCAGCCTGTCAGTGCTCAGACCATACGCCGCACACTGCATCAAATTGGTCTGCATGGCTATCGTCCCAGAAGGAAGCTTCTTCTAAAGATGATGCACAAGAAAGCCTGTAAATAGTTTGCTGAAGACAAGCAGACTAAGGACATGGATTACTGGAACCATGTTCTGTGGTCTGATGAAACCAAGATAAACTTATTTGATTCAGATGGTGTCAAGCATGTGTGGTGGCAACCAGGTGAGGAGTAAAGAGACAAATGTGTCTTACGTACAGTCAATCATGGTGGTGGGAATGTCATGGTCTGGGTCTGCATGAGTGCTGCCGGCACTGGGGAGCTACAGTTCATTGAGGGAACCATGAATGCCAACATGTACTGTGATATACTGAAGCAAAAGCCTGATCCCCTCCCTTCGGAGACTGGCGTGCAGGGCAATATTCCAACATGATAACGACCCCAAACACAATTCAAAGATGACCACTGCCTTGCTAAAGAAGCTGAGGGTAAAGGTGATGGACTGGCCAAGCATGTCTCCAGACCTAAACCCTATTGAGCATCTGTGGGGCATCCTCAAATGGAAGGTGGAGGAGTGCACGGTCTCTAACATTTACCAGCTCGGTGATGTCATCATGGAGGAGTGGAAGAGGACTCCAGTGACAACCTGTGATGCTCTGGTGAACTCCATGCCAAAAAGGGTGAAGGCAGTGCTGGAAAATAATGGTGGCCACACAAAATATTGACACTTTGGGCCCAATTTGGACATTTTCACTTAGGGGTGTACTCACTTTTGTTGCCAGCGGTTTAGACATTAATGGCTGTGTGTTGATTTATTTTGAGGGGACAGCAAATTTACACTGTTATACAAGCTGTACACCCACTACTTTACATTGTAGCAAAGTGTCATTTCTTCAGTGTTGTCACATGAAAAGATAGAATAAAATATTTACAAAAATGTGATGTATGTACTGACTTGTGAGACATGGTGTGTATTGTGTGCAAACTGAACCCACCATAACTTATCCAAGGGCAACAGCAGTATACATGCTCCACAGCGGAGGAAAGGATTTTCTCGCAGATTTTCAGAGAAATTGTTATTGCCTTCTGGGGTAGCAGAAATGTCATTATTACTGCAAGCAATATGCAAGATATTGCAAAGTGAACGTTAAGTTCTAATGTAAATAAAGCTTGAGCTTGGTTCTGTTCCCTGCTGCTTATAGAGGCTGCTTACATTAAAAAAGGACCAAAAACGGGAGGCCCAGGAAGTGAGAAGAGGGTGTGGCCAGGCTTGACTTTCACAGAAAGAGTCAATATTCACTTTTAGGCTTCATGCACACAGGACATAAAAAAAAACAAAAAAAAAAAAACAAAAAAAAAAAACAACACACAACACGTCAATAGCTTATCAGTGATTTTTTTTCAGCTTTTACCAGCGTTTTTGATTTTTTTTTTTTCACAATTGATCTAAAACGTCCAAAAACGTTGGGGGAAAGCAACATTTAGCCGCGTTT
Organism: Glandirana rugosa; assembly: GCA_018402905.1. Taxonomy (NCBI): domain Eukaryota; kingdom Metazoa; phylum Chordata; class Amphibia; order Anura; family Ranidae; genus Glandirana; species Glandirana rugosa. Next base: position 892,630 of record BLSH010284837.1, read on the forward strand.
TGAGTGTTTGAACGTTTTTACAGTTGAAAAACGTCTCTCAGAATCCTCTGGTCTTGGGGTTTTTTTACAGCTCAAAAACGTTACTGCTAAAAACAGCTGATAACAGCCTGTGTGTGCATGAACACATAGGATAACATGATGGAGGGTTTATTGACTGTAGGAAAAACCGTCTGCAGCTAAAAACAGCTGCTGTAAAAACGTCAAAAAAATGCCCTGTGTGTATGAGGCCTAACGCTCAGCTGCCTAGATCTCTGGATCAAATGATTTTTCGTGTACAGTTTTTTTTGCTTGTCCACTGATCACTGTATCCTCAGTTTGAATTGCTTGGGTTTGTGACAAATTTACTTCGAGAACATAGCTATTGTGCACATTAATTTGTATATATGTAAAAGTTTTACTATAACCAGGACGCTGCATTCACTATCTGGTGTCCCACAATACACTGAAGATGGAAGTGCAATTATTTTAGTGCTCATCAGCAGTATATAGCAGTCTTGTGACTTTTATCAGTGTCTGGTTAAAGCTTGTAGGAGGATTTTTCATTCTCCCCTGATCGTCCTATGAGGCTGCGTGACTCCTGACCCCATGTCTGGACAGTGCTGATTGGCCTTGTGCTGAGCACATGCACACTCCCAATGAAAACAAAACAAAACAAAAGCTCTAGCAATACACACCAAACTGAGCATGTGCAGAGTGACTCCAAATGCTCTTGTCTCATTAGGAGATGGATTGGGGACAGCAGTAGAAGGGGAGGATCAGAGAAGACAGGCTCCAACATCCTTTTTACACAATGCAGAGGACTACACCCCTCAGGTTTAACAGAGTATAACAAGCATGCTTTAGGCTACATCAACATGGGACCTCTTTCAACCTCCCCTGAACGACCCAACATGACAGCTAGAAACTGATGTTTAAAAACTTCCTATAAGGCTTACCTGTAGGTGCCCTGCATATCTCACCAAACCTGCACGGTTCAGGAGATTTACAGTGTACTAGATATGCTGACGTCATTTTGCCACATGCGCAGTGAAGAAACGGCCTCCATGCCGTTTCTTCACAGTGATCATGCCATGACTGGCGGCTCAGTGACGTCACACGACTCCGGCACACAGAGTCTGTGACTGGCCGGAGTCGCGGCCCCGGAAGGAAGAGGGGCTGAAGGTGGACGTTGCCAGCTTCGTTTGCAGGTAAGTGACACAGAATGGGCTATTATGCAATGCATAGTAGCCCATTATGCTTCTACTTTGCAGGGGAATATAGAGGAAGTAAACACCATCAGGGTTTATTTCTTCTTTAACCACTTGCCGACCGCCGATCAGAATCTGGCGGCAACAAGGTGTCTCTATTGCGCAAAACGCCGTCATATGACGGCGGCTGCGGGATCGAGCCTAGTGAGCGCCCGCACGCTCACTGTGTTCGGGGAGGGCCAGGGATCGGCGGAGTCGATCTCTGCCAGCCACCCGCGATGCACCCCCGCAGTGAAAGAACGGAGGTCCGTGTAAGTAAACACGGACTTCCGTTCTGTGAAGGGGGAAGGGCTGTGATCACTTCACTTCCCCAGCTAGGGCAGTCCCCACACAGTTAGAACACGCCCAGGGAACATAGTTAACCCTTAGAGCGCCCCCTGCAGGTTAACCCCTTCACTGCCAATGCCATTTACACAGTAATCAGAGCATTTTTATAGCACTGATCGCTGTATAAATGCCAATGGTCCCAAAAAAGTGTCAAAATGGTCCGACATGTCCGCTGAAATATCGCAGTACCGCAAAAAAACACCCCAGAAATTCTCATCCGTAAACGCGACCACTTTTGCGCAAACCAAACGCCGATTGCAATTTTTTTTATCACAAATATGAGCAAGAATATAAATCGGCCAAAACCGATGAAAAAAATGTTTTTTTATATTTTTTTTTTTGGATTTGTATTTTAGCAAAAAGTAAGAAATTTGGGTTTTTCAGCAAAATTGTCGCTCTTCTTTTGTTTATAGCGGCAATCAGAAATAACGCAGCGGTGATCAAATACCACCAAAAGAAAGCTCTAATTGTGGGAAAAAAAGGACGCAAATTTCGTTTGGGTACAACGTCGCACGACCGCGCAATTGTCAGTTAAAGCGACACAGTGCCGAATCGCAAAAAGGGCTCCGGTCCTAAAGTGTGAAATCCTTCCGGGGCTGAAGTGGTTGAGTAACACATTAAGGCCTTTTTTTCCAGCTGCCCCAGACTCATCTAATGTTATCTTATCAGTACATGTACACAGGGTCATTTAAGGTCATTTCCAGGCAGTTGAGTTTAGAGGCTTTTTTTGGAAAGCAAAAAAAGCGCTCAGACGTCTGAATGGTTGAAACACCAAATGCCTGTAACAGATTGTAAACGCGCCAAAATGTGGCAACTTGTGTCTAGGAGCGGTCGATTTTTTTTTTTTTAAAAACTTTTTTTCAAAAACGCTCCTAGATGTGAATGCGGGAAAACATGGCCTGCAAAACGCGGCAAAATGGACGTTTTAGACGCAGCTTTCTAACTGTCAAGATAAAACGTTCAGGGGAGGTTGAAAAGCATCCCGTGTGCATGGAGCCTAAAGCAGGAGTAAAATGCAACCATTTAACAGTTTCCAAAAACAGTTACATTCAAGGCATGAATGATAGTGATCACAGTTGCTTGTGCACTCAACTGTCAAGCCTTCAATGGCTGGTGTCATAACTGATCACATTACAGTACCAGGGCCACTACAGATCAGACTTATGGAAGCTTCCTTGGCTGGAAATTTTGGATGGTTTAGTTCTGCTTCAGATGTGGCAAATGTGCTGGAGAGGGGATCATGGATTGCATACCAACATAAATGCCATACAAAAACAGATGATAAAGATGGCCACAGCAGACAGCTCTGCCCTATAAAACAATGTATACAATTTATGTCTGTTGTTCACAATGACAGGCTTGGGCTGTGTGTACCACATTCTCTTATTCTGAATGTAACACCTCTGAATGAGCTCATGTGATGAGTCATGATGAGGAATGTACTACTAAAACAGGTATGGTCTTCTTTTGTTGCCTGCCTGGACGACAATGAAAGTGTTAGGACATGCCAGCTTGTCACCGTAGCGGTGATTGCTTGGATGCTGTGTAAGCACTGGAGTCCCATTAATAGGATGATAACAGAAGTGCTCACAGACTAAGGATTTCGTATTGCAACCAGTTTAAGATTAGTCAAATCCATTGCTGGGTAATTAAATAGGTCTCATTTTTTTGTGTTCGCCAGGTCAGGAAATAAGGGAAAATCTGCTCTGCCAAAAAAAAAAAAAAAAACACACGGGATAAGCAAACTTTGGCCCTCCAAATATTGTGGAACTACAATCAAGCACTGCAAGCCACAAGCATGACTCTCAGACGCATGATGGGACTTTTAGTTCTGCACAGCTGAAGGGCCAAACATTGCCTATCCCCTAACCCAGGGGTCCTCAAACTATGGCCCTCCAGTTGTTCAGGAACTACAATTCCCATCATGCCTAGTCATGTCTGTGAATGTCAGAGTTTTACAATGCCTCATGTGATGTGTAGTTCAGCAACAGCTGGAGGGCCGTAGTTTGAGGATGCCTGCCCTAACCATTCCAAACCAAAGTTTAGCTGTTCCACTAGTGCACGCAAATGTTACATAATAAATAAATAAAGGTCGTGGAGGAAGATAGTAAGTGGCAGTTGTAGTTTTCATGTCAAAGCCTACGGACTTCATCTGGTGCTGCAATAGCGGACACTTCCGACACCTCTTTGCACTTACAGGAAGCTTCAGCAGGATCCAGGAGCCCTCTGGTCTTCCACGCATTCTCCTCAGATCACACAATGCAATGTACAAGTCCTATTAAATCGGCACCACACTACATTGTGGGAGGTGTGGTATAGCTGTGCCAGAGTTTGATTTTCTGAAAAGTGGAGTTCAATGGGCTTCCAGATTTTGCTGGAGGCTCTTTGAAGCTTGCTGTGAATATAGACACTGGAGGGTGTCTACCATCATGTCATCAGAATGTTAGTCACATGTGGAACTTTTCAAATTCCTGATGAAACTTGAGACATAGGTGGCCTTGCTGACATCATATGGGCACAACAAAAGAGGAATTAAAAATGGACAAAGTGAAGCTAAGTGAAGTTAGCAGATGAACAGTGACCGCAGCAGCTGATCAGATGCAGCCAGCTATGGGTGCTGGGGCAGTCTAAAAACAAACTGGCCATACACTGGTTTGGGTAGTGAGGCAGGGACAGGCTGAATGAGGATCCAAGTGTGACCTCACCCACTCGGGAAAACTTGATTATTTAAAATGTAATTCTGTTAAGGGGACATGTTGGAAACTTTTCCAAAGATTGGCTGCTGCAGCCAATCAGCTGATCAGTGTAGCCTGACAGTGGCAGGCCCTGGTCAATGTACATGAGGAAGGGGAAGGCACATTTTGACATCACCAAGACCCCTTTCACCCCAGGGCCGCTCGAGCGTTAGTGGTAAAACACTGCTAATTTGTGGCGCTCTACCGCTCGTTCTAGCGGGGCTATATAGCCGCTATTCGGCGGCAGGGGTGCGCTTTTAACCTCCCCACAAGGGGTTAAAAGTGCCAGCTAGCGGCGCTCCCGAAGCGTTGTTCAGCGCTTCGGGAGCGCTGCCCCATTGTTATCAATGGGCAGGGGTGGTAGAGGAGCGATAAATACACCGCCCTAAAGATGTGACTTGCAGGACTTTACCGTCCCGCCAGCGCACCGCCCCAGTGTGAAAGCACTCGGGCATATTATGGGGAGTTTTTCAGGCGCTTTTCAGTCGCTATTTTTAGCGCAAAAGCGCCTGAAAAACATTCTGGTGTGAAAGAGGTCCAAGTGTTGGAGCTTTACTGACGTCTCTCCACCTTGCCCCCCCAATTAATGAACCATTTTATTACTTGCTGATCCTATTAATAGACCTGTTATGTTCCACTTTCTGTAACATGCCAAGCTGTACAGCAAAAGTGGTGCATCAAGTGGTTGGGTATAAACATTGACAATAACACCAACAGTGATTACAAGTGGTTACAATGATCAACATGTATTCACATGGTTTAAAGCTGAATTCCAGCCTTTTTTCCCCCCCTCAAAAAAAAAAAAAAAAAAGGGGGGGGGGTGGGGGGGGGGGGGAAGAAGAAGAGCACATTCCGAACATTACTGGCACTGTGATCTGCAACATGGGGAGCCGAACTTCAAAAATTGGGTGGAGCACCGCTTTAAGCATAGTCTATATGTCTAGTATGTTGTTGGCCCCAACACCACCCCCCCTTTCAGGATAATAGGGGGTTACATGCATATTCACGTCACAAAGGGCGCAGTCA
>BLSH010284837.1:903743-923493 GCA_018402905.1 Glandirana rugosa
AAATAGTGGAGGTCGACTAGCGATCTACAGCCCATCTAAAACGTCACCCACGTTGTAAGACTGGTACCGTACATTTGTCGGGGCAGGCGACGAATAACGTCGAATTCCCCCTCGTCAACCCACCGCGATATTCACGCCGAGTTGTGACGTAAAAATCACAGGAACTTGGTGTGGAGATTTGAATCGGGTTCCTCGTACACCTGTATTTTACGAAGACAGACTCCGTCTTGCTACATCTACCGTAGTATATATATTTACAATCTCCCGTGTTGGTTAAAAGTAACCCTTTCAGACCATACACTAAATTTTTCGGTGAGCGGGAAAGAATATTACTGACTAACCGATTAAAACCTAGTAAAGGACTTCGGTCGGTATGTCAAACTTGGAGACGACCAAGTCGTCCTTATCCGGTTCTAAGCTTGGTACATACCCGTCCGGCTTACTAGTTGAACCGTGCCCTCTAACATTTATATATATGATGCCATCTACATCGTTCTGCCTCAGACAGAAGCATTTTATGTCCACATGCTCCTTGGGCTAAGTTTAGAGGTGTGGTTCAAGGACAGTAAAAATGCACAGTTGAGCCGCACTTATAGCGCCACCCAACTGCTCCCCCTTAAGCTGCAATAAGCAGTGGACAGGGCTGTTTATATGCCATGGTCAGAATGTTGCACCCACTGCAAAATCTACCCGACATCTAGCGATCAGCTGGAGGTGATAAATTTAGATAAACAGGGAAGTGCTGCAAACGCCCCGCAACTACGTGCAATGCACACTGTGGTGGTGTGTTTGTCGGCAAAAATGGGGATAAAGCAGGTGGTGAGAAGGTAGCTCACTGCCTCCTCACCACCCATCAATCGCCTCTGAAGCGGGATCAAAACACGGACTGGGCTCCAAAACTAAGCACTAAAAGTGCTTAGTTTTGTAAATATTTGTGAGAGCCAATCAAATTTGTATGCTTATGGTGGCCATGCACACTTTGATAAATGATCAATCATCCCATCACTCTCTCCCAATATGAATAGTCAACAACCCATTCATTTCAATCAATATGGCGCACAGAGGAGGTGAATTTTGATCGATGGTTGGAAGATATGACGGTAGCGGTTTCCGCCATGTAATTCCATAATCTGATCAATTAAAAATACGATTGAATTTATGAACAAAGGATCTCAGTGCTGCCAATAGATGCCACATTAGCAATACTGTAATTCCTTCCTCCAGGACAATGGACTCAATTTGATGGAATCCAAACTAATGGATCAGAAGGGAAGTTATGCCTACAGATATGATTAAATCACATGCCAAAATCAGATAGAATGGGCTGTGTATGGCCACCATTAAGAAGATTACCCATCTAACTGTCCTGGAAATCAGCGTCATCAGAATTGAAAGGGAGGGAAAAATCCAACAATTTATAGCTGTCACTGGAAAAGGAATAGAGGACCAATCCCTAGATGGGGACACCAAGTGATAACTGAGAGGCATTTTCCTCTCACTTCCTGTTGAGATCTACAGGACAGGAAGTAAAAGGAAATCTCCCCAGTGCGACACAGAAGGAAAAAAAAATCTAACAGGGGTTTCTACCTATCCATCCACTTTTCAAAAAGTAAAATATAATAAGTATAAGTAAAAAATAAAAAGGTTTTGGCTTTAGATACATGCAATATAACTAAAGGCAAAAGTATTTTTTTTACATCTCAAGGGGGTTTGTATCACCGTCAGCTTTTTTAATACGGTCTGTGCCCCCATTAGGGAGATTCACTGCAATTGTCCCAATCACCAGAAATAAAAAAATGAGCGGAAAGCCAAAGTCACCACCTGACTTGGTGGGGGAATTTCTCAACAGGGATACTTTTTCTCATGACAACTAAAGCCCCATTCACACCAAGGGATGAAAAATCCCATTATTGTGAAATGTGTCTGCTCACGCCTGAGTGTTGTGCCTAGAAAAAAAAAAAAAGTGTGTACGCACAATTTTAAGGTGCTCCCATTTACAAGTCTATGGGGCCAAAACGAGGCGATTCTGCTCCTGTTCTACAAGCCACGTGTGCAAATGCCTTACAATTGCCTGGCTATGCTCTTGTGAAGTGTCAATGGAAGCTAAAGGGGAAATACATCACTTCCTGTTGAATCTACAAGACAGGAAGTGAAGGGAAAATTTCCCTGACACAGATGGGGAAAAAACAAAAACTGACAGCAGTTGTAACCCTCGCTTACATTTTGGCTTTACATGTACTTTATACAACCCCCTTTTCCCCTGAACATTTTTATTATGAAAAGTGAATGTAGTTGAGAAAACAGAAGAAAACATCACCCTAACAAAAATACACATTCAGTAAATGAAAGAATAGTTTGGTACTCCAATGATACTGTGACCGTCAGTGTCGCCATACATGTTACAATCAACTTTACATTTACCAAGACTATGTAATAGGAGGACCTACCTAAACTGTCCAATCAATTTGTATCCAATCAGACAGACCCTTATGCTACATAGTTTTTGGGAGATCTAAGGCTTACCATACACATTACAATCTGACTGTACAAGTAACTGTAGATTTAACAAAATGTATGTAATATGGGGCCTACCTAAACTATCCAATCATTCTGTATCTAATCAGGCTCTTTTACTACAGAGATGTTGGTAGATCAAAAGGTCACCATACACATTACAATCTGACCATACAATCTTCGCACAATCCACTTTGGATATAGCAAAACTATGTAATATAAGGACCTACCTTTAGGGCCGATTCACACTTGAGCCTTGAGTAGCCTGACAATTCGCCTCAATGCTGTGCAATGGAACCGTATAATAGGAGCGAATTGCTTCGCTCCGCCTTAGAAAATGGTCCCTGCACTATTTTCAGGGCGATCTCAGCACGGCTGGCATTGACTTCTATGATAGAAGTCTCCTCACAAGCCGCGTTGAGATCGCCTCGAGCGGGGCGAATTGCTTCGTCCTGGCAAGTCGCGCCGCTCAAGTGTGAACCGGCCCTTACTATACAATCATTCAATTTGCATTTGATCAGACGGGCCCCTGTACTACATAGTTGTTGGTAGAGCCAAGGCCCGCCAATCAACCTTAATTCTACCAGATCTATGTAATATAGGAGCCTACCCAAACTCTCCACTCAATCTGTACCCAATCAGACAGGCCCCTGTACTACATAGTTGTTGGTAGATCTAAGGCGCATCATATACATTATAATCACTATACAATCAACCTAAGGCTCCATTCAAACCAGGGCGATTGCGGGCAGAATCGCCGCGATCCCAAAACACTGTGCAAAAATGACAAAGTCGCACAATGCTTGTTCAGATGCCATTCATTTTCAATGGCACCTAAACGCAGGTGCTATTCTGCCATGATAAATCATGCTCCAATCATGGCAGACCACGAAGCTGTTGGCAAAAATCTCCTGCTCCTTTTTGAGCGACAAGCTTCTTGTGATTCGATTTTGCCTCGATTGCAGAGCGACAACCTCTGCAAAAATCTCACCCACGTTTAGCTGCCATTAGGAATGAATGGCACCTGAACAAGCGCTGTGCGATTTGTCATTTTTGCACAGCGTTTTGGGATCGCAAATGCCCAGGTGTGAATGGAGCCTTAGATCCACCAAAGCTATGTAATAGGAGGACCAAGCCAAACCATGCAATCAAGAAGGTCCTTATACTACATAGTTGTTGGAAAAATGTAAGGCTCATCATATACATTGTAATCTCTATACAATTAACTGTCAATCTACCAAAACTATGTAATATGAGGACCTAACCAAACTACCCAATCAGGCAGGTTCTTATAAATTTTATAATCTGACCATACAATCAACTTTAGATTTACCAACACTATGTAATATAAGGACCTACCTTTACCATACATTCAATCTCCCCGTACTACATAGATGTTGGTAGATGTAAGGCTCATCATATACATTGTAATCTCTGCCCAATCAACCTTAGATCTAACAAATCTATGTAATATTAGGGCCATGCACTGTGTACCAGGCCCTTGTACTACATGGTAGATGTAAGGCTCATCATATATTAGATCTACCAAATCTATGTTATATAAGGGACTCCCCAATCAATCAGGAAGGTCATTATACTACATAGTTGTTGGCAGATCCAAGGCTCATCATATACATTGTAATCTCTGTCCAATCAGCCTTAGATCTACCAAATCTATGTAATATAAAGGACCTACTTCAAACATGCAATGTGTACCCAGGCCCTTGTACTACATGATAGTTGGTAGATGTAAGGCTCATCATGTAGATTATAATCTCTGTACAATTAACCTTGGATCTACCAAATGTAATATAAGGACCTCCCCTTTTCAATCTGTATCCAATCAGGAAGGCCCTTATACTACATAGTTGTTGGTAGATCCAAGGCTCATCATATACATTGTAATCTCTGTACAATTAACCTTAGATCTGCCAAAACTATGTAATATAAGGACCTAACCAAACTACCCAATCAGGCAGGTCCTTATACTACATTTTATAATCAACTTTAGATTTACCAACACCATGTAATATAAAGGACCTACCTTTACCATACAATCAATCTGCATCTGATCAGACAGGCCTCTGTACTACATAGTTGTCGGTAGATGTAAGCCTCATCATATACATTGTAATCTCTGTCCAATCAACCTTAGATCTAACAAATCTATGTAATATAGGAGCCTACTGACACTTTCCACTCAATCTGTATCCAATCAGGCAGGTCCCTGTACTGCATAACTGTTGGTAGATCTGAGGCTCATCATATACATTGTAATCTCTGCCCAATCAACCTTAGATCTAAAAATATCTATGTAATATAAGGACCTACTTCACCCATGCAATGTGTACCCATGCCCTTGTACTACATGGTAGTTGGTAGATGTAAGGCTCATCATGTAGATTATAATCTCTGTACCATTAACCTTAGATCTACCAAGTCTATGTAATATAAGCACCTCCCCCTTTCAATCTGTATCCAATCAGGAAGGCCCTTATACTACATCAGGGATATGCAATTAGCGGACCTCCAGATGTTGGAGAACTACAAATCCCATGAGGCATAGCAAGACTGATAACCACAAGCATGACATTCAGAGGCATGATGGGACTTGTAGTTTTGCAACAGCTGGAGGTCCGCTAATTGCATATCCCTAACTACATAATTGTTGGTAGATCTGAGGCTCATCATATACATTGTAATCTCTGTACAATTACCCTTAGATCTACCAAATCTATGTAATATTAGGGCCATGCTCTGTGTAGCAGGCCCTTGTACTACATGGTTGTTGATAGATGTAAAGGAGGAGATTGTACAATGAGATCGTAAGATGTATGCTGAGGTTCCAGGAGACATTAGAAGGTGTGTGCTGATGATAAAAGGAGCTAACCCAGGAGCAGATTGGAGAGAGGAGTGAGTACAGAGCAGGAGGAGGAGAAGCTGCGCTCAGTAGTAGTAGTAATACGGTAGTAGTGATAGGACAGAATGGAGAGGAGACAAAGGCCGTATAGTGTGGAGTAGCTGCGCCTCACTTTCCCCCGCATCTCCCGTTCTGTATCCAGATCCCTCTGCAAGCCTTGCGCTCTGTCCTCAGCATCGTCGGCCTGTTGCTGCAGAGCCTGGATCTTCCTCTTCACCGCTTCCAGGGAGTTGAGTCCTGCCATTGCGGAGAGTGTGTGTATTGGAGGGTCCCGGGGATGGAGCAGTGAGTGAGGAGCGGCGTGCACGGCCAGGCAATGTTACATGAATGGAGGGTGCTGCCTGCCTGCACTACAAGTCTGCTACGGTGGAATGCTTGGGTGAGGTCATGGCACGAGGGGGCGTGTCTTGGGCGGGGCCGGGCGGTGACGAAGAGCGCCACAGGGCGGCTCCCCCGGTAAAACTATGCAGGATTTTTCGACTTATTTGGGAAGAAATTGAGGAGTTTTCCTGCCCCTTCTCAGTGACTAACTGGCCTCTCCTGGAACGGACAGCCTGCTCCCTGGGCTTGTCTCTCTTCCTGCTTCCTGAGGAGGATGCTAGGCTAGGATACTGAAACGTGATATTAGCCAATCACATTCTGACTTCAGCTTCTTCAATGAAGCTTGGACAATAAAACCTGGAAGCTGATTGGTCTCCATGCAGAGCCAAAGCAGACTTTGTACTCTAGTTGTAGTAAATAGCTCCCTTTGTGTCCGCTCCATGGCCCCTTTCACATGGAAGTTCCGTGTGTGGGCTCCGATTTTGCTCAGTAGGGATCGAACCACGGCTCCCCACTGAGTTGGCGGATGACAGATCCCAATCTGATCACTGTGTGGAGACGGATCTGTCAGAGCGCCACTCTCCTCTATGAGAAATCGGATGATAATGGACCATCTGTTGTCATCTGATCCCTAGACAGATGGAAAAATGGGGTTTCCATCCATCGGACAAACAGTGCACAGATCAGAGAGTGACCACCACTGACATCCACCGCTCCATAGAGGAGAATGGGGCATCCCTTCATGTCCACCTGAAAAACTGACAGAACACCCGTGTGAAAGGGGCCAAATACTGTATAATCATCTCACCCTAAATACACCCTTCCCCTGCCTTCTCTCACATGTGGATATATTGTCCCATCATAGTGTGTTTGTGTAGCAGGGCCTTGGGTCCCACAACAGTTTCCCATACATGTGATGGAGTGTCTTGGAGTCTTTTTTTTTTGAGAATAGGTGTAGATATGCCCTGCCCCTCACCCAAGTCACCCCTTGTCTCCTCCTCCTACCCACCTCTGTGCACCATCCCTTGTCTCCTCCCCCTACCCTCCTCTGAGCACCATCCCTTGTCTCCTCCCCCTACCCACCTCTGAGCACCATCCCTTGTCTCCTCCCCCTACCCACCTCTGAGCACCATCTCTTGTCTCCTCCCCCTACCCACCTCTGAGCACCATCCCTTGTCTCCTCCTACCCACCTCTGAGCACCATCCCTTGTCTCCTCCTCCTACCCACCTCTGAGCACCATCTCTTGTCTCCTCCTCCTACCCACCTCTGAGCACCATCCCTTGTCCCCTCCTCCTACCCACCTCTGAGTGCTGTCCCTTTTCTCCTCCTACCCATCTCTGAGTGCTGTCCCATGTCTCCTCCTCCTACCCACCTCTGAGCGCCGTCCATTAGCTCCTCACCCTACCCACCTCTGAGCGCCGTCCATTGGCTCCTCACCCTACCCATCTCTGAGCGCTGTCTCTTGTCTCCTCCCCCTACCCACTCCTGAGCGCCGTTACTTGTATTCTCCCCCTACTCACCTCTGAGCGCCGTCCCTTGTCTCCTCCCCCTACCCATCTCTGAGCACCATCCCTTGTCTCCTCCCCCAACCCACCTCTGAGCACCGTCTCTTGTCTCCGCCCCCTACACACCTCTGAGTACTGTCCCTTGTCTCCACCCTCTACCCACCTCTGAGCACCGCCCCTTGTCTCCGCCCCCTACCCTCTTCTGAGCACTGTCCTTTGTCTCCTCCCCCTATCAACCTCTGAGCACTGTCCCTTGTCTCCTCCCCCTAACTACCTCTGAGCACCGTCCCTTATCTCGGCCCCTTCTAGAAAATACAGAGTCAAGTATCATGTTGTGGTAATTGGTTATTGATAACAAAAAAGGCATTAAAATAGATCCCATGCAGCGCACAATGATAGCAACAGCAGATCCCCCCAGCAAAAATAGACCCCCGTAAGCAACAATAGGTTCCCCCCACCAGCAACAGTGGACCCATCGAAAACAAAATACCCACCCCCAGTAACAGTATACCCCACATGTTAAAAAAATCCACCAGTAACAAAAGACCCTACAAGAACAAAATAACTACCCAGCAACAATAGACCTCCTACCAGAAACAATAGATCCCCCACCAGCAACAACAGAACCAAACAATAGATCCCTGCCAGCAAAAATAGACCCCCACCAGCAACAACAGATTCCCACTAGCAACAACAGACTGCCCCAGAAATAATAGATTCCCCCTACCAGCAACAACAGTCCCCCTCCAGGAACAATAACCCCCCAAAAAACAAAATACCTCCCCCAGCAATCATAGACCCCCCAGGCAACAATATATCCCATAATAGATTTCCCACGAGCAACAATACATCCACCCCAGGCAGCAATAGATCCCTCCAAAAAATCCCCTCACAGTAACAATAAACCCCAAAAACAAAATACCAGCAATACTATATTTGATCTCCCACAAGCAACAATACATTCACCCCAGCACCAATAGATCCCCCACCACCAACAATAGACTTTCTAGTAACAACCCCCCCCTCCCACCAGAGTCAACAATAGATCCCGGCTAGCAACAGCAGACTGCCCCAGTAACAATAGATTCCACCCTAACAACAAAAACAGACCCCCTCCAGCAACAATAGACCCCCCAAGAACAAAATACCTCACCCAGCAACTATAACCCCCCCCCCCCAGGAAAAATATTCCCTCACAGTAACAATAGACCCCCAAAAACAAAATACTCCCCCCAGCAACAATACAATAGATCTCCCATCAACAGACCTGGGTTTTTCTGCAGTGGATAGACTCAGGTCACTATTAGGATAATTGCTTTCTGTATGCTCTGTTTACACCACAGCGTTGCTGTGATGTGCATGGCGAAAAATTGGAGCATTAAAGTGGATGACACCACGTTAATGCAGAGAAGCGCAACATGAATGACGTGTCGCTAGGTGACACACAAATAGAGAAAAAAAAGAGAAGTTAAATAGTGGAAGGCGCACATCACAGCTAAGCTGAGCTTTTTGCAGGCAATTTGGAAGCGTTGTTTTTTTAGAACGCTAGATGCGCATTTTTGCAGGCCTTTATGTGTGTATATGCAACTCAAGCGTTTGGATCTGATTGGATGTAGTCACTGTTCAGCCAACAATTTTCCACCCAGCTTTTTTATTTTCTCCTTCAAATATGTGGTAGTAACAAAAAGATTTACACAGAAGGATACATTGTTATAACGAGCCATGAGAAGCACTGCTAGCAGCAGCATGTGGCATACAAGATTTTACTGGAGTGTTTTTAGATAATCTCTAGATAGCAAACTCAAAGCCTCAGTGTAAACCCTGCAAGACAGACCACATAGCTATATAGACACAGTGAGCAGAACAATGGTGTGTGTTTAACACATCTCTGACTGTCATTGGAGCATTCCAACACACTTTTGTAAATGCCTATAGTCTATGAGAGTTCTTTGTTACACGCGAGCAGGCGCTGTCAGCTTCTTGTAGCATGTAATTGGTAACAATGGATTTGCAGATGAGATCAGCTGTCCTGCTACTGAATACATTTTTAAGCAAAAAAAGAAAATTAGCTTTACTTTTCTATACTAACTTTGACTAAGCTGTTAAAGTGACACAAAACGATATCCCTATTCTCCAGAAATAATCCATACACTTTGTGATATGGGGTGATTAGACTCAATGTGGTGAGCGTTTTTTTTAACCCCATTTTATTAAAAGGAAAAGAAAGTCGTAACACAAATTCGCCCACTCAGGGGTTTTAGTTTCACTCAGCAGAACCAGTAACCGAATATACAAAGTCACCTTGCTCTTCCTTCAGCAGTACCTCTGCTCTTCACACTGGTCACCCAGACCAGTGGTTCTCAACCCTGTCCTCAAGTACCCCCAACAGGCCATGTTTGCAGGTTTTCCTTTATCTTGCACGGGTGCTTTAAATCAGAGTCAAGGGCTTGGTATTTTGGACAGCTATTTTATCTAAGAGAATTTCCAAAAACATGGCCTGTTGGGGGTACTTGAGGCAGAGGCGGCTCTGTAATTAGGCAAATTAGGCCTAAGGCCTCACACTCACAGGGGCCTTGCAACCGCCTAATTTGACACTGACACCAGCACCGAGATAGAGAGTACTGGCACCAGCGCTTTAAAGGTCCTGATATATGCAATTTATAAAGTAAATTTTTTTATCGCTTGAATTATTTTTCCCATTATGGGCATGAGTAGGGCCTCATGTCTAGGTTTTGCCTAAATCCTCACAAAGTCTAGAGCTGCCTCTGACTTGAGGACAAGGTTGAGAACCACTGACCCAGACTATGGCTTCCTCAGGCTCATTTAGCCTTTACTCACAACACCTCGCTGTACCAGCCCACCCCTAGCCTCTGGATGGGGTCTCCCAGGACCCCAGGCCCTCCTGAACTCTCTAGCTGCCTCAGTTCTCTCGGTCCTCTCCAACATAGAGTTGTGTCTCCCCAGTAGGTCACCTCTCCCGGCTGGTTGCACACCTCTATCCTTACGCACTGGCTGTGTTTCTGAATGGCTGAGTTCTCACCAGACAAGTGTGTGCAACTGGACACACAAAAAACCTGTAGAAAATCTGGACACAGGCTTGAAGGTTCTGTCCCACCCAAGACTCTTTGGAACCTTCAATCTCCATGCCCAGATCCAGGACGAAAGTATACCAAGTAATACCTGCACTTAGGGAAAAAAACAACAAAGCAGCTAGCACAATTTGTAGGCAACAAATTAAGAACAATTCAGTTAGGCCCCTTTCACACGTTTTGATGGGCTCTGCTGCTCCGCTGAGCTGGCAGATGACAGGAGAGTCTTCTGTCACAGCTCCATTCTCCTCTGTCCGTGTTCATCCGATCCAATCCAATCCAATCCGCCAGGCGGATGGAAATTAGGGTTTCCATCCGTCTGTTCTTGGTGGATTGGGTCCGCTGACATCCGTCACTCCATAGAGGACAATGGAGCGTCCTTTGGGTCCACCTGAAAAACTTACAGGCGGACCCGAACCATGCGCCCGTGTGTAAGAGCCCTTAAATAAAAGGGCTGCGCTAAACATAACATATAATAAAAATATATAAATAAATATAAAAAACTTCACACCAAAGTGAATCTAAAATGTGCAAGCATTCATGAGATATCAGTCCATTAACAAACCTCTTAGGGTGGCCAATGGATGAAAAAATCATAATCAGCCTGAAAGGGTGCTCCAAGAGTTTGACGTAAACCAGAGAAGCCCTCCACCAATAGCTATCACACACAGCCTCTTACCAAATAGATTTGACCACCAAATAAACTGTGGTCAAACATCACAGTCAGATGCCCAATGGTAATGGCTGGACTTCCAAGGGATCCACCGGTTCACATCATTTGCATCAATCTCCCAGACACCAGGATCATTTCACCCAAATGGTAAAAAACCCTTTCATTGGTTGCCCAAACTGGCTGGGTCACTCCAGCCTCTACAGACCAACTGGTTTCTGTGGTGTGCAGTGGATGAACCACTGTGGGGCTCTTGTCTGAGGCACACACTCACAAACTATCCGAGCAGTAGGTATAATGTGGCAAGATCCATGCTCCCTGGAAGGTAAGAGTGGAGGAAGCTGCATTCAAGCCAGCACTACCAAACTCAGAGGAAACTTGGATCACGGTTTTCTCTGCTCACGAAACGGACACTGGAGTTTCTCAGATTGCAAATCTGAGAATCTGTGTCATTTTTCCAACTGTTATCTAAACTCAGATAGTGGCAGGGGCAACATTCACTACCTAATCGTCCCATAATCTATTTTTCATCAGATGGTTTCCTACTGTGCTTTTCTGCCTCCTGGTAATGTCCTCTGTGGGTTCATGAACCTCTCATTTTTCCCCTCACCTCTATTTGTTTGGAATGAGTAGTGCATGCTAGTTGCAGTCATATACACTGATCTATGCTTAATACTCATCCCATAGGCCAGGGGTAGGCAACCTGCGACCCTCCAGCTGTTGTGGAACTACATTTCCCATGAGGCATTGCAAGCCTGGCAGTTACAATTACTCCCAGAGGCATGATGGCACTTGTAGTTCTGCAACAGCTGGAGGGTCGCAGGTTGCCTAACCCTGCCATAGGCCATAGTCCATCTCAGGAGTGAGCAAGAGAGGGTGTTTAGGTTCCTAAATACAGTGGGAGAATGGAGAACAAACATAGCCACCCTCTACAGCTGGCCAAACACATATCAGTTTTTGTTTTTTTTAGGCTGAAATAATAAATTGAGGTGCATGGGTGAACTCTCCTCCCCCATCAGAATGCACTGACCAGAGCCGCAGCTGATTGACTGCAGTGCTGATCGAAGCAAAAAGCCTGTGTGAGAGCAATCGGTTCTTACACCGAACGGCCATAGATGGAATGAAATTTGGCTGGCCCCTACTGAACCAGACTAATGTCACTCTGAATCTATGGCCAACCTAAAGCAGAACTTTACTCCAATATCGCCTTCTGAATCCCTGGCAGCTGCTGCTCTAGTGCCCTCTGAAAGCGATCTGCCACGGTTCGCTTTTCAGAGGGATGGGAGAGACTGCGGCCAGTGTGAACAAGTCCTTAAACCTTAGCAAAGATAGAATGTACTACAGTGGATGTGGGGAACTGATGAAAGGAAGTAGTGGAAGTGACAGTCGCATGGTGTAGAGCAGTGGTTGGATAGTAAGACAGAAGAGAAATACATTGTATCGCAGTGATGTACGGGGCAGAGGAATTAAAGTTGTGCAAGGCTGTGAAAGTGACACAAGAATTCAATTTGGAAGAAGGCCAGGAAAGGTGTGCAGGGTTGAGTAACCTGGAGTGAGGACTGAACTCAACTCCAGGGACAAGTGGTGGGAGATTGTGCAGAATGATGTGGATCACTGTAATGGGGCTGAGAGAGTCTAGCAGTATGGGACAGGAGAAGGGATAGAATGATTGGAGGAGGGGGCAGTGGGACTGGAAAGATTGTGCAATGTTTAGTAAATCACATAGCAGGGCTGAGGAGCTGAAATGTTGTGTAATAGGAGAGAGAGAGTGAATGGGGCTGCACATAAACATGTGACTAGGTGGGTGAGGAGGCATAGGGTTGTGGAGATGCAGTTAAGCCTCATTTACACTGCTGCTGGTAAACGGACGTTTAAAGGCATTTGGGTGTTTTTTTCAGCTGCCCCTGAACTTTCCTCTATGTTATCTTATCAGTACATTTACACATGGTCATTTAAGGTAGTTTCCAGGCAGTTGTGTTTAAAGGCTTTTTTTGGAACGCAAAAAAATGGGTTCAGAAGCCAGTTCAGAGGCATTTGGAACGCCAAACAACTTTTAAATGCCACTAAAAAGCGCCTAAATGTGGTAACTCACGTCTAAGACCGTTTCATTTACAGGCGTTTCCATTTTTAAAAAAAACAGAACATTTTTTTTTTCTTTAAAAACAGTCTTAGACACAAAAGCCGCTAAACGCTGCTAAATGCCGCATGCAAAACGGCCGTTTTAGACGCCGGCTCCTAGCTGTCAAAAAAAATCGTTCAGGGGAGGTTAAAATAGTGCCCTGTGTAAATGTAGCCTTACAATGGCTAAACCAGAGGCTGAGCCTGGTGGCTTGGCAGGTAGACTCAAAAGCCAGAATCTCCAGGCAGACCCGAAAAGTTCCCAGCTATGCCAGTAAGCCCCCTACCTTTTACTGATAGCATTGCTAGAATGTGGGCCTTCAATCTCATTTCACTAGGTTCCATGTAGAACATTAGCAAGGTTTTCTATTCTATGTTATTAGTTTGCCCCCCAAGAATGCTGCTCATTCAGGGTTGTTGTCTTGCTCCATAGACATTGGATCATTGCTAGATTCCACAAAAAAAAGCCTGGAGTGTGACGTTGCCATCTCATGTCTACGAGCAATTTTTTCATTAATGCAGACCATAGATTGCCAGATATCTTTCTAAGAACAATGGACAGTGACTGTGTTACCGGCCTGTCTTTGTTTGCTCTGGCAATGTGCAGAAGCTGGTTAGATAAGATTTTACCCAAGCATACAGTAAAACGCAGCATTTGAATTTTCCAGTAAAAAGAAAACAAGCATCATATCATATTTCTAGGTGGAGACCCCAAGGCCTATCAAGCAGGGGGCACCCTTCTTATAAGTGCCAACACAATTGCTGGAATAGAATATAGCAGCAGCCACTTAATATTAACATATCAAAACCCAAATCTGAGCTCTGGGTACAGGGTGACCACTCAACACCCCTGGCACATATTATAAGCATCATATCATACAGACGTTTCAACATGAAAGGACTTAATTGCCTTTTGTTGTCCCTAATTTAAAAACCCACATTTTTCATATTGGTTAATGCAGCTTTCCTCTGTTTGTTATTTCATAGGTAATAATTACATTTTGAATAAGAAGCTTCTAGGTCTGTTTGAGTCTCTATATAGGGTTTGGGTTGGGTCTGTTCTTTATATGCATACATAAATCAGTTGGTTCCAAACCTTGAGTTTGTAAAGCACAGGGTGCAAGGATTGGGAGTAAGCAAGGCACAGAAGGGTTGATTTACTAAAACTGGAGAGTGCAAAATCTGATAGCTAATCAGTTTCTAACCTCAGCTTGTTCAATTTAAGCTTTGACAAAAAAAACCTGGAAGCTGATTGGTTTCTATGCAGAGCTGCACCAGATTTTGTACTCTCCAGATTTAATAAATCAACCAAAGAGCACTGACTGTGTTGATGGGAGAATCAGGCCATTTTCTTTGCTGCGGCAAAGAAAATCGCACCATCTATGGGCAACTTTAGCCCTGAACGGTTCTGTTGAACCCTCACAGTTGCATCAGAAATATGCTGTATGGGGTTAAAGTGCAAGTCTAGGCTCTAACTAAACTTTACCTATAAATACATCAATATATTTGTGTTTTTTGGCACAGAAAAAAATGCATTTTTATCAAATTATGGATGGTTAGAGCTTCTGCCATTGTTCCATGCTGAATTTTCTGTTAGAGAGATTCTCCTGACTTCCTCTCCCAATAAATATAGTCACTGGGTTAGGAAGTGAGGGGAAATCTCTATAACAGTGACCTAGACAGTAATAAAAATCAAATAAAGCTCTAGTCCTTTCCCACTCTCCCCAAAACTAAATCAAGGTGTTGGTTAGTTACACGTTGCTATGGTTCATACCATATTTAATAGAGCTTCTGTTCTGCCTGCTCCACAATCAGGGTTGCATCCTCAGTGTAGAGATGATTGAGGCAGCATGTCTGAGACAGCATGGATATAGATTACATCTTCAATATATTCTTACTGCACAGCATCTGACATCTCAGGAGACATCAGACACAGACTGACATCTGTACAACAAAGCCTGAGGAGGAAAGGGGGAGATTGCTGACATCAAATGATCAGCACATGAGAGCTGTGTAAGTACTAATGTCATCTCTTGCAATCCCCAGTGGTGCAGATCTCAGACTGGGAGAGGGAGAAGCAGTTCACAGAGTTAATCAGTTGTGCTGCAGTGCTCATTTTCTAATGAAGGGGCATGCAAATAGAAGGAGAGAGCAGAGTAACAGTGAGATGTGCTCATCAGTTTGCTGCCTCTCCTTTCACCATCCAATCACAGGATGGGGAAGGGATAAGTTCTGTAATTGTTACTTAAAGCGGAGTTCCACACTTTTCAAAAAGTGTAGTTGCTGACTTTTAATAAACAGTAACTTACCTGTCTCCCAGTCCAGCGATGGCTGCACCCGAGGCCTCTCTCCTCTCCCCCCTCCTCCCAGCGGCCCCGCCATTCCTAGTGTGGGCACCTGGCCCGGCTTCACAGCTGGGCACCCACTGCGCATGCGCGAGTCACGCTGCGCATTCCTAGTGGCCAGGCAATCTTCTGGGACCTGTGACGTGTCCCAGAAGATTGCCAGGAGGGAGGGGCCACCTAGGAGGAGTCGCCTAGGCGGCCCAGAGGCGGAAGGTGGAAGAGGGACAGGAAGTCCCTCTGAAACCTGGGGACACCCCCCCCCCCAAAAAAAATGACATGCCAAATGTGGCATGTAAGGGGGCGAGGAGTGCTTAAAGCAGAATTCCATTTTTGGGTGGAACTCCGCTTTAAAAGTAGACAAGAGAAATTAATTCTCCTGTGTAAAGCAGCCCATAGATGACTTGGTTTTCTTTCCTTCCACCACGGATGGAAAGAATGAAAATTGCTTGATTCCACAAGGAATACAGTCAGTTTTGATTGGGGAATCCCTCCAGAAGAGCTATTATGCTCTGCTGGGGGATGGAGGTTGGCGTGAGGAGGCTTACCCAGCTGGCAGAACACAATGATTACTGCTAACGGTTATAGCTGCTGGCAGTAGTCAAATGTAAAAAATCAGATAGGCTGGTTATGCCCAGGTCAATTGATGGAACGACTTGGGTACAATCAGCCTACCCATGCAAGGACAAATCTCCTCGTTGAACTGGCTGAATCTCGATCCATGTATGACTGGTTTTAATCTCAGGATTGGATGAACAACAGATAAAACAAGTCCTATATGTGTATTTCATCCATTTATTTAGCTATCTAAAGATAGCTGTATATGTTTGCTCAGCTTGTCTTGTACACCAGGCACCCTGTTAGATATCAGAGAAAGCTAAGGCTTCATGCACACAGGACTTTTAAAAAATGTCAGTAGCTTATCAGTGATTTTTTCAGCTTTTACCAGCGTTATATTAACGCCATTTTTCGTGGTTTTTAGTGTTTTTAAAGGGCCATGGTTTTTTTTTTTAATTGATCTAAAACGTCCAAAAACGTTGAGGATCGACGTTTTTGCGCGTTTGAACGTTTTTACAGCTGAAAAATGTCTCTCAGACCCTCTGGTCTTGGGTTTTTATTACAGCTCAAAAACGTCACTGCTAAAAACAGCTGATAACCGTCCATGTGTGCATGAACACATAGGATAACATTATGGAGAGTTTATTGACTGTAGAAAAAAACGTCTGCAGCTAAAAATAGCTGCTGTAAAACAGTCAAAAAACATCTCATGTGCATGAGGCGTTTTGTTATTCATTAAAATTAATTTTATTAAAGGCGGTTTCTTATCAATGACAATCATATTCCGTACATTGGTAAGTGAAACACTTTTGGAATTTGATCATGGAATTCATGCCTGCTGTCGTTACTCACAGAGCCTTCTGCAGGATGTTGCAGAATACTCATATCTCAAGTCTGACAAGTTACTTTTCTTGATTAACTAACAATATACATAGGTATGTGGGTAAAAGTATCTACCAATAATTTACAAGCCATGATCAATCATCAAATTAGGGAGGGAGACTATACCTTGACCTAAATTCTAAAACAGTTTCATCTTCCTAGCTCTTAAGAAAAGAAAGAACTTGACAAGAACTTTGTTCTCTAGTGAGAGATACAGTGACATAGCGGGTACAAATGACAGGTAATGGGCAGCAGGGGCCTACTGGTCGTATTTAGCATAACACCCAACTTTTGGAAATTATAAAGGGGGACACCTTTTAGCACACATGTCTCTGCCACTGCTCTAGTTACACAGACCACAAAGATCTAATACACAGAAAATAAATGGCGTCTATTTTTCCTCTGTATTGACTTTCAAAATAACAAATGCAGTAATATGGAGGTTGGATAAAAAGTTTAGAGCAGCTTAACAGTTTGGCCGTAAGATAGTACATTTTTTATAGAAATGTTCACATCAGACCAAAAAGAGGGACAACAGAGGCTGCATGAGGGACAGACGGATTTGATCTCAAAAGATGGAAAGTCCCTCCAAATGAGCGACAGTTAGAATCTAATGTATCTAAGGGTTTTGTCAACTTCTCATGTGAATAAACTTGATGACAAGAGCATAGTGGAAATCCACAGAAGAGCAGGAACAGAAATCTGACCACAATGCAGACACATGGGAAAGCAGGTACAGGGCCAGGAGACACAGGGGTATATTACACTGCTGCTGATATAAAAAGACTGTAGGATCTAGAGTTGTTGAAAGGTACAAATGGACCTCTGTGTAGGACAAACCTACGTAATGTGACCTATTGGACTGCCAAGCTGGAAACCATAGACACATAGATAGTAACAGAGAGAGTGTCAGGATGCAGCAGACGGACAGGAGTAACCAGAAACAACAGGATGCACAGGCTAACAGCCGTGTACAGAAGTCACACCCAATACAGGACAATAAACAGGATCATAAGTTGAAACCAATACAGTTGAGATCAAAAGGATCAAAAGTCGACAGAACGAAACAAATGCAGGGACAGACAAAGGTTGAAGTGGAAGAGGTAGCAAAAAATGAATTCAGCTGGTGAGGATGTAACCCCTATATAGCTACAAAATGTGAATAGATGAGATGTAGGTATAAGGGTACATTCACACTGGCTTTTACGTGCGATTTGCACAGGCGATTACCTGTGATACATTTGTGTCCAGCCCTTCAAGGGCTTAGTGGTTAGCATGGTCAGCACTTATGCCTTGTAGCAAATCAGGGGGAAGCCGCCGAAGCTGCGGCCTGGATGGAATAAGTGCGTGCTGATGGGCGGACAGACAGACGGGCGAGCGAGGGTGGTAGGGGTTGTTTCGCTCTGATCAACCAAACGACAGGTGGGGTGAGGGGTTTGACTGACCAATCAACCGCCTGAGCGACAGGGGGCAGGGTGTGGGTTGGGTTTGACTGACCGATCGACCGACCAGGGTTGGGTAGAGCACCAACCGCCACTAGCCGGTAGGTTAAATGGTTCAACTGATTAGTGCCCAAGATGGCACTCTGAGTTCCCAGAGAGATAAGCACTGTAAAAATACAGAAATAAAAAAAAAGATGAAGGATCATTTTTCTAACTAGAATTTGCAGAATGAAAGTTCAGGAATGTCAGCTTCCACGTTATCCAACCTAGAACATGATACTAAAAAGTTAAACAAGAGTTTGCCTGGCTAAAAATACGCTATGATCACTCACTGAATCATACATATCAGACAATAGATATCATCAGTTTTTTGGTAAGATATTTTTTTTTGTTACCATCCAAAAATGTGCATTGGATGTATACATGTAAAACAACTTTTACCTTTTTTGGGGATTATTAGCTATTAAGAAAGGCCAGGAGCAAATAATAAAACCAGGTGACATTCTTGTGAAATGTGTCGTCTGCAGTTCTGGAGTCTGAAAAAAAATCTTTTGCTCCCGGCAGTTCATTTACATCACAACTTCCTGCCTCTGACTGCATGCTTTTCTAGTTACTAACAATTTTTCCCTATCTCCAACACAACAGTTAGTGAAGTGCTGTCTCACGCTCTGGCCAACACTTCCTGTTTACACATTCTGTCATTTATTAGAATAAAAAAAGTTTATATATTTAAACTTTCTAGTATACGTGATCCAGCTGTTGAATTAAATAGATCTCAACATAGCTCATATGGAAACGCACACAGTGTTGCCAACCTACCAGATTGAAATTTACTGGCACAACACCCAAAATTTACTGGCACAGCCAAGTTTTTACTGGCACTTTACAAAATTACAGTTTTCAGTGCAAATTTCAGCATCTATTCTACAAGCAAGTACACTGTGCAAATAGTAGTGTGATTTAAGGTAGATAGCAAGGTAAAAAAACATATTTCTGTTATTTTCAGTATAATAAGGGCAGATTATTTTGTCCATCAGTTTTGCCACCTATGTCAAATTGTAGAGATTTCCCCTTAATTTCTGTTCCATAACCACAACAGAACGTAAGGTGAAATCCCTGGTAGCCACTAGGATCACCAGAATTCATGTCCCCACTTCTAAAGACTTCCTGTCTCCATCACCTCCTGTTTTTATCCCTCCAGTCTCTATCCCTCCATCACCCCTCATCTCCATGACACCATCCCCCCATCTCCATCCCTCCATCACACCAGCCCCCTGTCTCCATCCCTCCATCACCCCTCCTCTCCATCACACCATCCCCCCATCACCTCTTGTCTCCATCACACTATCCCCCCCATCACTTCCTGTCACCATCCCTCCATCTCCATC
>BLSH010284837.1:923503-946138 GCA_018402905.1 Glandirana rugosa
GTCACGCGAAGGAGAAGTTCGGCCGATTTCTCTCAGCCCTGTCACTTACACACTGACAAATTGTGTGTGACAGAGACGAGTGAGACTATCTGTCGGCGCTCGGTCCGACGTCCTCAGAGAGAGAGAGTCACTCACACGTGACCTATTCACCGTCCTCCATTACCTTCCTACTACATTTTATCCAGTGCACACTCACTGAGAGAGAGAGACTCCTGCAGCCTGGCTCGCGGCTGTCTATCAGAGTGAGCAGAGACAGTGTGTGTTAAACAGTCACACATTCACTGTCCCGACTCTCTTTAGCCGGCTTGAAGAGGAAGCGCACTGCACTCGCCACTGTCACCAGGAGGTCTGCAGGGTCAGCCAGAGGAGGGAGGCAGGAATCAGGAGGATCCATCCATCCAGAGCGTCTGCTCCGGTCAGGTACTGGCTGGCGGTGGTGTGGTGGGAAAATGCAGTAACCTCATTTGAGGGCGGATGGGCTGGGCAGAGGCACTAGCTGGCAGCAGGAGGAGTGGTCGTCCAACTCGTCTCAGGGTCAGGATCGGATCTTTTCACTCGCCGCTCTGGGATTTCCGTAATTGCACATGCGCAGCTCTGACCGGCACCAATGGCCGCCGTTTTTACTGGCACATTTCTGCTACTACGGACTTTTACGGACACCCAAAAAACTGCCCTGTTTTTACTGGCTGTCCGTAAATTTACGGACGGTTGGCAACACTGAACGCACATATATCACCAATTAGATTATACTTTGTTGTAGGGCTACAGCTACTACAGCTCGAGTCAAAAATTTCATTGGAAAGCTCTCAAAATTTCATTCAGATCTGCTGTTTCAATAGAATTCTAGGAGTATTAAACAGGTTTCATTACAATATGTACAATTTTTCCTGAACGGAAACCACATTCACAGTTAGCATTTTGTTCCTTCAAGAAAAAATGTCTATCCTGCGCCTTCAAATCAAAAACAAACTTCAATTTGACCCCACTACCATTCAAAAACGTTTTAGAAAAGGAACATTTTCGACTGAAATTCTGCTGGGGGACGGTCACAGCTTTAGAACAAATCAGAAAAACTATAAGCATTAACATCAGTGTTTGTTTTCTGTTTAGCCAACACAGACTGTGGCCTAGGGCAACAGGGTAGAAAGGGATAGCACAAAGCCTCCCACACATCTCATTGTTGAGGTTGTGCATTCATATGTATATCAAAAGGTGCAAGTCTCCTGCCCTGCCTGCTAGCCAGAGGCATAACTAGCTAACTGGAGGGAAGTTCAAAACTAATCATAGAAAGTATTATTTTCCTGAAAGGGTGGTTGATGATTGGAATAAACTACCAACAGAGGTTGTGAGACAGTCAACAGTAAATGGCTTCAAACATGCTTGGGATAAACATAAATCTATAGTCAGACAACAAGGTTAATGTGAAAACAAAAAACAAACAAAAAATAAAATAAAATTTAAAAATAAATAAAAAAATAAATATAAAAAAGGGCAGACTCAATGGACTACTCAGTCTTTTTCTGCTATGTTTCTATGTTTCTAACCTCCAGGACCCCAGTACAAAAAAACATGAAGGGCCCACCTGATCCCCCCAGCTGGGGCCCTTTCCTCAGAGATTGGGGCCCCTCCCACTGATCTCAGGGCACTTTACTCCTGTCACAGGGCCCTTTATTATGGTCCGACAGTGGGATCCTTTCACATGTTTTGCAGCGCGTCCCCTTCCTGCCATCTTGGGCACCCCAAGGCCCCCCTAGGAACGCCAAGATAACTTTGCGACCCAGGTAGTTCTGCCACTGCTGTCAGGAGGACTGTGAACGGTGACAGTCAGGCATTCTATGCATTAAGGTAAAAAAACCTTCTGGGTGCAGCTCCTCACCCCATTCTTCCCTTTATACTTACCTGTGCCCCATCTTGATCCAGCAATGTGCATGAGAGCAGCGTCTCTCTCAGGTCTCTCTCTCCTCACTGGCTCACACAGCAGCAGGAGCCATTGGCTTCTGCTGCTGTCAATCATAGCCAGTGAGCCAATGAGGCAAGAGCAGGGGCGTGGCTGAGATGACAATGTTCATTCGCAGGAGTGCAGCTCGGAAGCGATCCTGCTCAAGTGCCCCCATAGCAAGAAGCTTGAGGCAGAGGGGAGGAGCCAGGAGACCCAGCGGGGACCCAAAAAGAAGAGGATCGGGGCTGCTATGTGCAAAACCATTGCACAGAGCATGTAAGTATAACATGCTTGTTATTTTTATTTTTAATTACAATCTTTAAAATCCCTTTAAAGCCCTGTACACATATAATGAATGAAAATCAACCAGTTCAGCAGGAACTTTCAGCATGTGTCTGTTCAAAAGAAGCTGGTCTAAGGTCCAGTCATGCTGGTCAGCTTGCAGCTCAGTGTATTCTGGCGGAGGGTAGTCGCCCCCCCCCCCCCGTCATAACACAATAGCTCTTGTGTTGATGCAGGGATCTGTGAGTATTTTTCCCTCTGGTTGATATACCCAGCCTTAAGCCCTGTACACACGGGCAGAATGTCAGGAGACATTTGCCGGTTAAAAAAAGAACGGCCGACTTTCAGCCCATGTGTATGTCGGTCTGTCCAACAGAAACTGGCTGTTCAGCTGACTTCTGTCAGTTGTGCATGCTGGAAAACCAGCATCCGACCGACTCCCGATCATCCCTCTCAGCCAATGGCAGAGAGTGCTGACCGGAGTGTTCTGGTGGGGGCTGCCCCCTGTCAGAACACAACAGCTCAGCGGAGGAGATCGATGAACTAACCTTGCATGATTAGTACAGCGGCTCCAACCAGAGCTGTCAGGTTTTTTTTTTCGTTCAACCCATGGGGTTGAACAAAAAGAAAGATGAATAGAGTGTACCTGGCTTAAGACTAGCTAGTTTACTGGGGTGGGAGGAGGGCAGTACAAGCTAGTTTGCCCTAGGGCATGGGTAGGCAACCTCGGCCCTCCAGCTGTGGTGAAACTACAAATTCCATAATGCATCTGCCTCTAGGAGTCATGCCTGTGATTGTCAGGGTCTTGCAATGTATCATGGGACTTGTAGTTTCACCACAGCTTGAGTGCCGAGGTTGCCTACCCCTGCCCTGCCCTAGGGGCAAGAATTACCAGTCTGGCCAGATCAAAAGAACTAAACGTATGCTAAGATAACTAAGTACAGTTCTTGAGGCAGACCTTCCCATGTCTGTCTGTTTCTACCTCTTTCAGCAATCCAATGAAAAAGGCCAGTGACGTAGAACAGGGGCTGCTACATTGAAAATCTCTGTCAATCAGCTGTTTCCTTACAAATCAGCTTTGTGGCTGATAGAGTGCTCAAAACTATTTAGACTGTTTTTGTGATATATATACAGTAGCTCTGGCACTTTATATTCACATAAATCAAGTTTCAAAGTCTAAGGATGTGTCTAGAAAGACCAAGCAGTTTGAAGTACTCTAGCAACTTTAACGCTGACTTGACTGATGCAGAGAACAGCTCATAATTTCTTACTTACCTGCAAGTAGAGGGTTTCTCAATCCAATCCTGGAATATCATTTGATTTGAGGAATTGGGCATTTTTATATTGTGATACGTTTCTTTTGCTTAGCCTGCAGGCTGATTATAAAAAAATCTATAGGTGTATGGCCAGCTTAAGTGACACCCCCCTGAATCCTTCATGCCTAAGGGCATTTGCAACTTCACCAAATTTTTTTCCAATACCTATGAATGTGGCCTTTGCAGGCTGATTTTTTTGTTTCCTCAGAAGAAAATGTATACCTCTACCTTATTTTTGTTTGCATACGTTTAAATCTCGTCTTGCTCAGGTAAGATAGGCTACCAGTTCCCTGGATTTGCTCTTGGTGTACTTTTGGAGTTAATTAATGGTTTTACATTTTTCTTGTGGGGAAGTTTTAACAGGATGACCATTCCCAGGTATAATCAGTATGACTAGAAACTTGCTCGATTTGATGAATATAGCTCTAACTACTGTTATTTTGAAGTTCAGATTCTTAAGTTGCCCATGGACATTAGATGACTCTTCACCAATTTGACTACTTTTGCCATTTTCTTTTAGTCTGGGCAAGTTTGATTTTGCTTAAGCATATGCCCTCACCATTTACTGGGAGTAATTTGGAACTTCAGCAACACATCACTGGCATTATCCAGTGCTAAATTTAAAATTGGCTCAGTACGTTGACTTAGTGGCTTAGTAAGGTGTCTGTTCCCACTTGTCAGCACTTTGGGACACTTTCCTGTAATTATCCTGTTCTGCTACTCCAGTTACAACTTGGATTGGCCTCTGCTATCCCCTCTTCATTTCCTTTTCCTTATACCTTGGTTAGTCCTTGGGTATCTGCTCTGTATTGTTGGTAATGGTTGTGGTTTGGCTAGGACCCTAGTTCCTATTGGTTGTCTGCTACCTGTCCTGATCTTCTACCTGGTTCCTACAAGGGTAAGGGCTCATACATACGGGCGTATCTTAAAAAATAATCAAAGCATCGGGCCCAACGCCAGGGAAAAAAATCAGCGTTTTTCTGCATTAGTGAGCATCGGCGTGAATAGGCGTCTTTAAAAAAAAAAATCCTCTGCTATTTTTCAACCTAAAAACGTTGGGCGTCAAAAACACCGGTTCACACCGGTACAGCGTTAGTGAGCGTTTTGCGGCGTCAAAAACGACAAAACGTTACAGCGTCAGAACGTGCTGGTCGCGCATTCTAGAAACAACTCACTAACGCCGACGCCCTCTACTGCTCAAAAACGACAGCGTTTTTAGAGGGCCATTAAATAACATGGAGAGCTGCAAAAAGCGCCCAAAAACGTGGTGTCAAAAAACGCCCGTGTGTATGAGGCCTAAGGAACTTCAGCTTTCCAGCTGTGGTATAATTACAAATGCAATCATGACTCTGGGAGAGATGCCTTTGGCTTTGTAATTCCTTGTGGGTCTTGTAGTTTCACAACAGTTGTAGTGCCAAAGTTGCCTATCTTTACTAAAAAAATTTGTAAAAGCCCAATACTTTTTCCTTTAAATAAAAGAAAAACTGGCAGTAGAGTACTTTATAATAATTTTCTTATAGCTACTGCTTTTTTTTTAAATCATTGATTTCTTGATATTGATACTTACACAGTTATTTTTGTGTTTTCATGAGAAAGCCTCTAATATAAAATATATATTTTTAAATTTTGTCATGTTAAATGGCCTAAATACAGTAAAAGTCACTGATAACGATACTTCTGCATTTAAAGAGCATTCACTCTCTGCTATTTAGAAGCTGGACAGTGCAGATCCCACCAAGTCAAACACTTGTCAGTAAGCAGAAAATAAAGATAAAGAAAGCACATTTATTAACAGTAGACTACACACAGGGGCGTATCATGAAATTAGTGGGCCCGTGTGCAAGCCCACACCACACCGATCATCCCCGGCTGTCAACTAGGGAGAGATCATCCATGGGTGCAGTGTGGGTCAAAGCACAGTGGGCCCCCCACCCTTCAGGGCCCATGTTCAGTGAACACCCTGCACCCATGGATGATACACCACTGACTACACAAAATAAACATGTTAGTTACCACAAAACTGCACATAGTCATAGTACACTAAGCAATATCCTTATTCTCCATAAATGTTCCATACACATCCAATATATAATGGTCCAGTTACTCTATTTTTCATGAAATCGTTTATTAATGTGTTTCCCTGCCTACTTGTAATGTTCCCTGTGAGATCCCAAATCCCCCCCACCACTTCCCTTTGGAACAAATACACTCTACAAATCCTACAGCCAAATGTCACTATTGCATCTTGGGAAAGAGCAAGAGATGGGGACTATGTTCCTACATACAACTGGACCATGAAGAAGAAAAGTAGGCACTCTCTAACAGGACGTTTTATCATAGCAGCAAAACAAAAAAAAGGATTGAGGCTGAAAGCAAAGGAGGGTACTTTTTTGAGTTAAGAATACATGGGTGAAAAATTATGCAAAAGAGAATCTATATATTAATGTGCATGCTTAGGCCGGGTTTACACTATGTGCGGCAGCAGCGGGGCACAGTCCCCGTTCACCGTTTCAGGTCATAATTTTAGACCTGAAACTGAGACAAAGACGCACAGGACCCTTCTGCAGTGCACTCTGTGGCCATCCCGGAGCTGTGTGAACCGGCTCCATTGAGAGCCAGTCACAATCTCCTGTCATGCAAATTGGAACCCAGACTAAGAAACCCAGAGGGTAAAAATAGCCATAGCTATTGCAACTGCAATGGGCCCCAGAAGCCCAGGGGCCTGGGACTGTCTAACTACATAGTGATTTATGTAGTAAGCAGTGCCATTTTGCTAATACATTTGGATAAAATGAATGTATATACAGTATAGTTTGGAAAACACTATATGACTGTTGGAAGAAATACTTTGAAATAGAGATTGTGGAAGTGGTAGGAGGGGTTCCTTAAAGTGGTTTTAAAGGCAGAAGGTTTTTTTTAACTTAATTTACTCTAAACCTTCTGTAAACAGCTCCCACCCAATACATATCTGGGCCGGATCTCAATCCAGCGATATGCATGAGAGCAGAGACTCTTTCAGATCTCTATCTCCTGACTGGCTCAGGAGCAGGATCCATTGGTTCCTGCTGTTGTTAATCACAGGAGGAGGAGAGAGCGGGGGCGAGGCCAAGCCTTGCTGTGTATCTAATGGACACACAGAGGCAGCTCTGGAGCCAGCCCACATGAATGCCCCCAAAGCACAGAGCTTTCTATTTGGGAGCATTCGGTAAGGGGGAGGAGCGAGAAGTGCCAGCACGGGAACCAAGAAGAGAAGGATCAGAGCTGCTCAGTGCAAAACCATTACATAGAGCAGGTAATTATAACAGGTTTGTTATTTTTAAAAAAAGAAAAAGTTTGCCTTTAGAATGGCTTTATTGGTTTTCTATAGGCCCCAATAACATATACAACCATGAACAAAATGTGTAATTTTTGTAAATGAAAAATGCTATAGATTTGGGCTTGTGATAATCAGCTATTACTTGGGTTAAAGTCCACCTATAATTTAGTTTAAAGAGTTATTAAGTCCTAATTGTAAAAAAACAACATCACATAGGCACACTAATGCCTTGTACACACAGTGTGACAGTCGTACGACTGCACGTTAAACTTTTGCCCAAAATCGGCTGTTGTGTCTAGTGTACTGACAGGAGTCAAGTAATCGTACAACAAAGCTTGAACAAGCCGAACGTAGTTACGCGTTACAAGCGTATAAAGAGGAAGTTCAAGTGAATGTGATTTGCTAATTAGGAACGTTGGTTTACACGAACGGACACTTCCGGTCGTTCCTGACTTCTGAGCATGCGTGTTTTGCAGATACAACTTTGTTGGCCCAACTTCTCTGTACACACGGTACAACAGTCGTACGATGCCTTGTTGTACAACAAAAGTTTTCTAGTCTGCTCATCCAACTTCTGTTGTACAACTGTCGCACGTCGGCTGTTCTAATTGCGCGTACTAACAGTCGGATGATTGTACAACAAGCTGTTGTATGACCGTTAATGTAAGACTGTCGCACCGTGTGTACGGGCCTTTACATATACAGTACATTTTTTGAAAATCCTTGTTTTCAACCTCTTATATTAGGTACAGGGTATTTTTTCTCTAGCAGTACTTCTGTTTTTGCAGTGGCTCCCATTGATAGCGCTGTCTTAATGGAGCCGCTACTGCTTGCACGCTTTCCCCCCTCAAGGACTATACTGATACATCCTGCAGCTTGACATGCATAGGCGACACAAAGAGGGTGGAAATAAATGAGACCTGTGATCTCCCCACCTTCCTGCCAGCCTGCCAAGACTGACAATATAGAAAAGTGATTGATAGATATTTGAAGAAGAAATGTAAATATGGTCAATTAAGTCTTTATAAATAAAACATTGTCATAATTTTAATTTTATAAAAAAAAGTTGTTTTTTTTTTAAAGTGATAGTAAAGACAGCTTGGTTATTTTTACCTACAGCTAAGCCTATAATAAGGTAAAATGTATATCTCCTAAATGTGAATCGTTTAGGAGATATTCACCCTGGATGCAGCCGGTTATGTCACCGGCGCATGCGCTCTGAAGGTCCGACATACCTTGCCAGACCTTCAGAGCTTCATGCCGGAACTGAGGGCTCCTGTGCACATGCATGGAAATGACATCATCACAGCTCCGGCCAATCACATAGCCGAAGCGAGCAAACCCGGAAGAAAGACCGGGAGAAGATGTTAGCCCTGTCAGCTGGAAGGCTTCATTCCAAGGTAAGTATTTCATAATGTGGATGGATCATCCATGGTCGTCTCTTACCACCAACATTCCCAGCTGCATCACAGAACCTTAGTCACTCAGTCAGCTTCTATTCCATTCTTTAGCTGCCCATATACTATTATTATTATTATTATTATTATGCAGGATCTAATAGATGGTGATAAACAAATCCCTCCATTCTAGCTAAACCGTGCAAATATATGAATCCCCTGCTGTTGCCGCCGGATTTCAAAATACCTGAACAGTGCCTGCATCTGACCGGATGTAATATCGCCTTCAATTTTTCAATCAAAAGATTGGTCAGGAAGACATTACTTTATTTTTAATAACTATATAATGGTATGATTATTGTGTTAACATGCATATTTTATTATGTCAACTGCATGTTGCATCTTTTTTGCTTGCAGTTCACCCATTGAAAGCATTACATGGTATAGAGATTTATTTTACTAATTCCAGCTTCAGCTGGAGTCATTAAGTGCTACTGAGAAAGGTCTCTTCCTAATAGTTTCAAGATTGCCAGACTTCTTATTTCCACACTGGAAGACAAAACTGCTTGTTTGCATAACTGGCATTCTTTACATTCTCCGGCTTCTACAGGGATGCAGCAGTTCATATACACCCTGCCGTGCACAATGCTGCTGATATTTAAGCTGGGATGCCATATGCAAGCAATCAGGCACAGTGAGCTCTGCCTCTGGCCATACCAAATGGTTCAGAAAACATTAGCATGGGACCATTACTGTACACGAAATCCCTGATATTTAACAGTTCATATTTCCTCCAAAAGTTGATAATGTAGGTGGCCCAGGATCAAGCCAGGTTTGTATGTCTTTCTTTTGAAAAATGACCTTACTGGTGAAAAAGTTAGAATCACCACCCAGGAACTAGGACTTTTTGCTTTGTTGTATGCTCTGGTAAGTTATGGTGCAGGGCAATGGTGCTGCTCTCCTTTGCCTCAATCAATGCAGTACTGCAATGCCCTTAATCTAAGGTCCCTTAAGTGAGAGCTTTCAAATCTTATATTTATTGGTTATGCCTAGAAAGCTTAAAAATGAATTCTTATTAATATTTAGGACTCATTCACATGAGCTCAGAGGCCTGTACAACATGGATGAGGCATTTGTTTGTAGGCAAGTACAGTCTACTTTCTCCACTGATGGTGGCGCTCTTCTGCAGCTGCACTGTTGTTGGAGAGGAAGTCAAGAGGAACAGAGTTTCTCTATGGCTTCCTGGGTCACTGGGAATGCATCCAACTGGATGCTGCCACCCCATGTGACTCCGGCAGCCACCTTGGGTCAGGCAGAGCCTTTTTAAGGCCCTGGATCCCAGTTTTTTGTGCACATTTTGCGAGTTTGTAGAGTATGGACAGGTACCCTGCCTTCTAGGGACAGTACTAGCGGAAAGGGAAAGGTTCCTGACAAGGAGGGAAAGCGTAGAGACGCATCTCCTTTGGACTTCATCTTGTTTGGACAGCCAGGATGCATTCTGCTTTCTAAACAGATGTTGTTAGTCCAGCTGATACCTGCTTTCTACACATTACTGGAAACTGTGAGTGAACCTGGTTGGGCAGCCTCCCCACCAGGTTTGTTTGTTTTTAACCCATAGCTGTTCATCCAGAACAACCTAATATTTTAGAGCCTCTTATTATGAACTGCATACCGTTTTTTTTATATATACTGTATATTTTGTTATATTTGTGCTTCACATATATTTTATTGATTTTCCAAAAATTTGAACAGATAAATTAAGAAAAGAGCACACTAAAGCCAGCCATAGTTGGATTGAAATTTGGCTGGTTCAGCAGGGACCAGCCGAATTTTGATCGGTATGTGGCTGTCCTTGCTCCACAGAAGTTGGTCGTTTGACTGCAGCTGCTGATCAGTGTATTCTGACAGCAGTGAGTTCCGCTATCAGAATACAATGTCCTGGCGAGAGGGTTCCTTCATCCACCTCATTTGTGTGGCTACATGAGCAGAACGGTGTGAACAAAAATAAACTAACTGTCTATGGCCAGCTTAAAGAGGTTCTAAATCCTAAAAGTTTTTTTTACCTTAAAGCGGAGTTCCACCCAAAAGTGATTGGATTCCTCCCCTCCTCAGGTGTCACATTTGGCACCTTTCGGGGGGGGGGGAGGGGGAAGAGGATACCTGTCTTTAGACAGGTGTCCTTTTCCACACACCTGGGAACTTGGGCCTGACGTCAGCAGCCCAGCTTCCTCCTCCATCTTCACTCTGCTACTGGCCACCTGGCCAATAGCAGATCGCAGCAGAGCCTCGCGCATGCGCAGTAAGGTGCCCGGCATGAAGCTGTAATGCTACACGTCCGGGTTCCCTTACCCGCAATGGACGCGGCTGCACCTGAGCCGAAGTTCGGCGGCGGGTGCCGACATCGCTGGACTCCAGGACAGGTAAGTGTCCTATTATTAAAAGTCAGCAGCTACTGTATGTGTAGCTGCTGACTTTTAATTTTTGCAGCCCTGGGTGGACCTCCGCTTTAATGCATTCTATTCATTAAGGTAAAAAAAATCTCCCCAGCCCCCTCACCTTAGCCCAAGCCCGATCCATCGATGTGCACGAGACCAGCGGCTCTTTCCGCTGTCTGCTTTCTCACTGGGCAGATTGATAGCAGTGGGGGTCATTGGCTACCGCTGCTGTCAATCAAATGCTGTGACGAGGGAGTGGGGGGGTGGGACTAAGCTGGCCTGTCTGTGTCAATGGATACAGACAGCGCACCATACGGCTTACTATGGGGGCACTTGTCAAAGAGGAAGAGCCTGCAGCGCCAGTGGCGGACCCCCAGGGGGGATCACCAAGAGAAGGATCGGGCTGCAATGTGCAAAGCAATATCAAAGTGCAGGTAAGTATAACACATTTATTTTTTAATCTAAAAAAGTTTGTATAGCCATTCTAAGACTACCTACTGTCAAATAGATGATGCCATACCATACCTCACCACCTGCCATACCAGAAAAATGAATTTACCATCTTAGTTTACATTGATCCAGAAAACTTTGTAACTGCAGAAACTACTTTAGGCAAGTACTGAATTTACAATGTGCCTGTTTAATGGATTGTTTAATTCTTTACTTTGTGGTCAAGGAGGTCCGTGGTCATATCTGCTTGTTTGTATTTCGCTCTTTTATGATTGTCTAAGTCAGTGGTTCTCAACTCCTGTCCTTGGGACCCACTAACAGGCCAGGTTTGCAGGATAACTGAAATACATCACAGGTGATATCATTTGCTGCTCAGTGATTGCAGTATTCTAGTCTGCATCTCCCCAAGGTAATAGTTAAAATCTGGCCTGTTGGTGGGTCCTGAGGACCGGAGTTGAGAACCACTGGTCTAAGTCTAAGTTTAAGTGCAATATATGCTTTTTAATAAAACTGGATTTTAGTATACTACACTATGAAGTGTTTTCTTCTTTCTGTACATGTTTGAGAACCATCGAGGTCAACAGATCAACAAAAATATATGCTTTATTGAGACTCTTGGAAGTTAATACTGCTGAGGTTGGATGTGGATGATACCCCATTAGGGCCGTCTTTAAGGCAGGGCAAAAGGGGCAGCTGCCCTGGGCCCTGTCATTGTTGTGGGGCCCAAAGCAGCTGCCTCATACTTGCCAACTATCCTGGTTTAAATTCCCTTGAAGTTTTAGACCTGTGCTGTGTCCCCATATCTAAGTGCTGCTACTAAAGCTGCCCAACTCTGCCCTATTGTTGTGTACAGATGACTCACCTGCAGACCCTATGTTTACATGTAAATAACCAGCATTGATATGTAAATACGGGCAGCATTCATATGTAAATAGTGGCGGCCAGCTGCACTGATATGTAAACAAAGGTGGCATTCATATGTATATCATGCCCCCCTAAGGTCATATTCACCATCACCTATTCTGGATGCTGCCCACTGGGGAGACAAAGGCATGCTTGAAATTCCACAGCACGTCAGCAAATGCGTGAGGGTGTCATTAATAATTGATGCCACTGCTGTGTATCTGCTAAAGGGCAGCACATTTCTGTGGTGTCAGGAAACAGGAAAGCGACTTTGCGCTCCCCAGTCCATGGTGTGCAGGCAGTGAGGAGATGATGTGCTGTAACCTCTAGCAACCAATCTGTGGGCAGTAATGATGTGCAGTAACCTCTAGCAACCAGTGAGTAAAATTGATGTACAGTAATCTCTAGCAACCAAACAGGCAGAAAGCATGTGCTGTAACCTCTAGCAACTAATCAGTGAGCCGTAATGTGTGCTGTAACCTCTAGCAACCAGTCAGTAACTGGTAATATATGCTGTAACCTCTGGCAACCGATCAAAATCACTGCTGATCTGATTCAGTAAACTGATTTTGAGTCTAGTTGCTATTTATTTTATGTCTCAGAGCAGGTGGAGAGTGAAATTGCATGGAGGGGGGCCCAAGAAAATATTTGCCCAGGGTCCAATCAATATTAAAGACGGCCCTGTACCCCATGCTTCCTTATAACTACAGGGTCTTGTGGAAATTTAGAAACGAATGAGATCTCTATAATTTGAGATCCAAAATTTCTGGTAAGAGGTGTGAGTTTATGTGGGTTATGTGAATTTATTTTCTCATTGTGTTTGCTGATTTTGTACACTGATAAATCACTGGGATACTCACTATCCATTTGGACTGTCATTAGTGGATTTATGTATGTGAATCGCCATGAAGGATTTTCATATGGATAACTGATTGACATTGCACTTTATATATGTTTTTACATTTATAATTTTATGAAAACACCATTAGATGTATTTGTGATTATAAGGTATTTGTTGATCACTTAGCGAAGCGCACCAAGTCACTTTTAAATAATTTTTTCTGAGTCTTGTATTCAAACTTACTGGGTTGCGGCTCTCATATTTAGATTTTTTGGATTGCTATTGTTTTCATTTAGAAATATTTGCATATTTATTTGGGAGTGAGATAAGCGCAGGATTTTGGTTAGATAAAGGAAGAAAATTAGCTCCAAAATGAAATTTTGAAAAAGCATTTTAAGCAGTTTCTGCTCTTCAAGTAACTTGTGTTAAGAAAATATTTTATTTAGGATAGACCCAAATGACAAAAATGGAGACGTTTTTCTGAATTTTCAGTCTCTTCCTAGAACTGCATGTCATTCTCATGATAGATTTTCCAAGATACGTTCTGGCTGTTA
Source organism: Glandirana rugosa (assembly GCA_018402905.1). NCBI lineage: Eukaryota > Metazoa > Chordata > Amphibia > Anura > Ranidae > Glandirana > Glandirana rugosa. The sequence continues at coordinate 936,937 of BLSH010284837.1, forward strand.
CAGGCAGGAAACCATCACATCTTTGGCCAAAGGAAATCAATATATTACTATCAACATCAAAGAAGGTTCCATGATAAATCTGGCTGCCTGCCAAAATGTTTTTACATTCTTGTCAGTTTTTTTCAGCTAAGGAGAAAAAATGTCCATTTCGACAGTCTGAAGTTTTTCCAAGAGCTCCATAAATTGTTGGAGATGTCTGTACTTCTCTGCACTTTAAAAAGTAGGTACTTTTGTATTACAAATAAGCATCAGCAAAGAACATTTTTCATTTAAAATAGTGTGAATTACATTAATTGAATCTTAAGATAAACATATCACTGTATTTCAAACCAGTAATGGGTTTAATGGGCAAGCGCTGACTGTCATACCCAAAGAGTGCCTGCAGTTGATTAATTTAGCTGCAGGCGCTGTTTGGCCAACAATTTTTCGACAAAAGTCGATTAGGTAATTGACTTTTGTGCAGCCGGTAGTGCCACACACTGTTACAATTTCACCTGATTCCTTTGAATTGGCTGAAATTCTAACAGTCTATGGCCAGCTTTAGTCTATCATTAATGTAGCTGTCAGACTAATCCACCTTACCAACTTCTCAGTATCCACTACTACCCCTCTCTGCTATTCCCTCTGCTTCCCTCCACTGACTTCCGTTCACCCAACTAATACTAATCAAAATGCTAACAACAACATAAAAGCCCATCTGCATCTCTGCCCTGAACTATATCACAAACCTCATCTTGAAAAAACACCCAAACTGTCATTTGCTCATTTCAGGAGCTCCTCTTCTTTGGCTCCCTTTTTACCTCCTCCCTTGCTCACCTCCAGGACTTCACCAGAGCCTTTCCCATCCTGTAGAACTCCATAACCCCAATCTGTCTGGCCATCTCCTACCCGGTCCGCCTTTAGGTGATCCCCAAAAACCTCATCTCTTCAGGGAATCCTATCACACCTCAACTCAATAAACCTTTACTTTCTCCATCAGCTCATCCCTTGCAGTTATTCCCTTTTGTAATACTTGCCCCTCCCTTTTAGATTGCAAGCTCCCCCAAACAGGGTCCTGCGAACCCTCTTTAAATGAATTGTAATGTAACTGTACTGACTGCCCTTTTTGTGTAGTGCTGAGCAAACAGCTGGCACAATATATATTCTGTATAATAACTGTAGATTTTTTTTAGACAGCTTTACAGTTTAAACATTGTCCAGCTATGAACCTCACATATACAAAGTGTACTTAATATTTGCTATTATGGGTTCCTCTGGTTTCTTGTGTGCCTAAGGTGCCTTTTCATATAAATCACATAGCGAAAGCAATTATTTTTTGTTGTGCAAACTCAGCTTGGCAAGCAGTGTCTGTTAAAATTAACTTTTTGTCTATCGCATTGTTGTCATATAATTTTCATTCAAAGAGATACTGTTACCTGTCCATTCTGGATAAGATGACTGTATCTGCTGATAGCTCACCTTCTAAGCAAGTCATACTTATCCACCCATCCATGCTCCTTTGCCACCTCCCATTCCGTTGGAGCCCTTGCACCAGTGCTGTAAAAGGCGAAACTCTGGGTGACCTCCTCCATGTGACAGTCCTCATGCCTTAGTGGCCAGTTGCCAGGCCTTAACACTGTAATGTGTGTTTGTGGGGGTGCAAGGCAATCATCCATGTAATCTTGGTGGTTATAAAGCTTAAACATTTTTTTTACCTTAATGCATTCCTTGCATTAAGAGTTTAGGTAGTAGTATCCCCCCTTACCCCCCTCTTACCTGAGCCCTCAATCAATCCAGTGATGTGCCTGTGTGCAGCGACTCTCTCCCCTCATTCCTGGTCTCATAGGCTTTGCTGATGTAGCTATTGGCTCCCGCTGCTGTCAATCAAAGTCAGTGATGAGGGAGCAGGGGGAGCGGGAGTTTGTAGACACAGGCAGCACAACTCAGAAGTGAGTCCGCATCAGTGCCCCCATAGGGAGCGGCTTCCCATGGGGGCACTTACCAGAGAGAAGGAGCCAGAAGTGCTGGTGGGGAACCCGAGAAGAGGAGGTTTGGGGCCGCTCTGTGCAATTCCTCTGTAAGTATAAACCTGTTTATTATTTTTTTAAAAATTGCATTTACAATCTCTATAAACTCCTTCCAACACCAGAGCTTACTCAGGATGAACTCCTACAGTGGGCTGCACTGAGACAGCCTATATCGGTGAGTATGCAAACTGAAGACAGCCGTCAATGGAACCTTCAGAATCACTTGTCCATTATATAAAAAATGGTTTATTGAAACCTTGGATAACAAGAATTGCGTAAAAACAAGAGTCGATCCATAACATGATTAAAATTAAAAATTAAACCATTTGTTATATAATGGACAAGTGATTCTGAAGGTTCCATTGAGCGCTGTCTTCAGTTTGCATCCTATCATTCACCATTCCAGTGATTGTCATCAGCTCTGTATCCCTTCAATACCCACACATGAGGATATCTAGTTTCCCAACAATGACACTAAAGCCTCGTACACATGGTTCGACGATCGCACGTACGATCGCGTTGAATCGTATGTTGGCTGTTGTATGCAGCATACTGACTGCACTACCCGATCGTACGGCCGGGGAAAGAACGTTCAGGTGCATGTAATTAGCATCCGGCCATTCCTGACTTTGGGCATGCGTGTTTTGCACAATACAACTGCTCTGTACACACGATACAAAGGTCGTATGAGAGCTTGTTGGTACAACCAAGTTTTCTAGTCTGCTCATACAACTGCCTTAACGACCGTCGTATGTTCGACTGTTCAAATCGCGCATACGAACGATCGATTTCGCATACAACGGTCGTGAGTACGACCTGTTGTATGCGATCGTCGAACCGTGTGTACGGGGCATAACTCTGGTTGTAGCGCTTACAGGATCATTACCTTGTTATGGGCATCAGCTTTCAGCAGATATGCTCACTCCGCCCTAGTAGTACACACACGCTAGCCACAAATACTGTCAGGTTCTGGTTATATTAAGCCCTTTCCATGTGTCTTTACTGTTTGTAAAGGACAGGATTTCCTGAAGATGCTCAACGACTAATGCATTGGTGGAGTAGGCCTAGTGTAACTGGATAAAATCCAAGTTACGGTGCTCTTGCTGTATATATGTAAATAACATGTTCTGACATCAAAACCTTCTGTTAATAGAAATACACTTTGCAGGAAGTGCAGTAGGCACCTAAAGTGAACTTGGGCCTAGAAAGTGCTTAAAGTGACACTAAGGGCCGGTTCACACTTCCGCGGCGCGATGCGGCGCCTGAGGCAATCTCAAGGCGGCTTGCGAGGAGACTTCTATCATAGAAGTCAATGCAAGCCGCCTGAGATCGCCCTGAAAATAGTGCAGGGACCATTTTTCTAAGGCGGAGCGAAGCGATTCGCTCCTATTAGAACGGTTCCATTGCACAGCATTGAGGCAAATTGTCAGGCGACTCAAGTCGCCTGACAATTCGCCTAGATGTGAACGGGCCGCGAAGTCGCGCCGCGGAAGTGTGAACCGGCCCTAAACTCTTTGCAAAATCCATTCAAGCATGTATTCTTGAAGTGGATCTAAAGTTGCCCTATGATACACAGTGAGCTGGCAGGCATTTTATTGCAGAAGAGATATGAAATGTCTCTTCTGCAATAAAACATACCTATCTGCCTGCTCACAGCAATCCCTGGGCTGTAAACTGAGGTGCGCACGCTAACGCGCATGCGTTAGCGTCGCTTCAAAACTGAAGCCTCATGTTGAGTCAGGTGTCTGAAGTCTTTCAAAGCCTCCTATTCAAGTCTACGGTAACGCTTCGCAAACGCTCTGACAGACAGTTGCAGTATGATTGCGGGGCGTTAAGATTAGTTTATTTCCTGTAATGAAATAGGCATTTGTGCAGCGGTTTTAACGCGCCTTAACGCTGATCAAACACTTAAAAAAACTGCCCATGGGGCGTTTGGGGAGTATTTTTAAGTCATCATTAACGCTTGTAAAACCCCAGTCTAATGCCCATACTAAAGCTCATTAACGCGAGAGTCTAATGCCCATAGGAGCGTTTGTTAAGTGTTAGAAATCTAGTCAAGTGTGTTTAAGTGCATGCACTTTGTGGTGTCTGCAAATGCCTAGCTTTGAAGGCGATATCTGCGCTAGGCCTTTTTTAGGTCAGGTTAGATTCACTTTGTTGACTTTTATATTAGCATATAAACTACCTATTTGCGAAAGTGATACATCCAGCTTCCAGAAGATTTACGGCTAGACTAATAATGATTCATACCGCAAAGCTGTGTGAGTGGACTGAGATACTAAGCTGACGTGATAAGTAGCTGGCAAAAGGATTGCTGTGAAGTTATGATTTTACCTGGTGTGAGCACACTGCCCCCCCCCCCCCCTCCTCCTGAACATTCCATTCCTCTGACATGAGCCAGTATGTACATCATGTCTGCTTGTGCTATTGTTCCCCTAGTCCACATAGAAGAGACTTAAAAGACCATGTACAAGCTATACTATACAGAGAAGATTTTTGCAAAGCATAAGAGAACCATTTTATTGCAGGACATACCTGAATACTTCATAAAAGCAGCTCAGAAAGGGGGTGAGGCAGCAGATTGGTTGATTGTCCACCCCAGTCTGGCCTTTTTTTTCTTATCACACGTCCAACTTTGTAAAGTATGAAAAAAGGAAGCACACTGACTTTACAGTTTCTTTTGTGTTTAGCTGGATTAATTGAAGAGTAAAGATAAAAAAAAAATCTACATGTAAATTACATATTAACAGGTCAAAAAGAATGCAATAACATGCTTTCTCACGAGTCTAGCACTGTGGAACTATTGGGTACATCTATCTGTATGCATTACCAAATTCTGATCTATGGACTCTTGCACAGCTTCACATGATGGCTCCTGTGACATTTCTGTAAGTTCTACTTGTCAAGCCTACTTCCATTATCAAAAGTGGTGTTTCTCAAAGTCTATACCTATAGTACCCTTCAACTAGAGAAGGTGATTTTTTTGTACGTGCAAGCTATCTCCAGAACACTCCATAGACAAAACACTCCACTACAGCATACTTCAGCAGGAACTGTCTGGAGTGGCCAGATCTGGTGGCTGTCATCTGATGTCTGTAAATACCCTAAGAGTCATGCTTGTGTCTTTGCCCTGACATTCAAACTGAACTATAAATTTAAAAGTAAACATGAGCCGCACTACAAAACTTAGCTCTTCTTTCTATATTTAATTTGTCAAAAGATAAAAACTACATACATTAATGTCTCCACCTGAAAACCACCTTCCTTAACGTGTTTGTAACGGGGGTTGACTGGTGGTCCGCCACGTCCCCCATGTTTCCCTCTCTCGTTGGGCGTCAAGCAAGAGCCACATGAGAGGTCCCCCCTCAGGGTGGGTTCTTGGACTACGCCAGTTATTGAACGGGGCTACGAACCCTTGCGCAGGGTAATACTTCGTCCAAGGGTGTGCTCACCGAAGACTGGGGACAGTCAAACATTAAGGCTGTTTCCTAACTCAATGATGAGCCATATGTGTGCAGTACCCGAGACATGGAGTTCCTCCTTAGCTTCCTCTTTCTATGGCCTACACATTTGCTCTGATGTACTGTATATGTTGCCGCTGTCCACTCCACCAGTCAGCAAACTTCTGTAACCTCATATCCAGTAACAGAATAAGGTCCCGCGCTGCACATGTGCATAGCTTATGTGTGCCTTCACTTAACGCTTATCCTTCTGTACCAAGTGACCAGGCATAGATCTCCAGAACGCTAGTCCACCAACGGAGATGGATAGCTAGGGAGGGAGCTCAAGCACCAGCCTCCTCGCTACCGGAGAACCTGTCATCTATCAGGTACCATGCCAACAACTGGTTGCTGTTTCTCCTTGTAGTTACTCATGAACCTTTAATGTAGCGTTGCTGCATACATGCCACAGTATGGCTAAAGGCCCATGTTATTTAGTAGTATGCCTAGTTCTCACATGCACCCCTTTGGAATAATTTCAGACCAGGCTCAGAGCAGATGAATTAATGTTTACTGTAAACTTGGCAACATGTATAACATGTAACAACATTCTGTTCCTAACTGAACCTAACAGTGGCTGCTCCAGGTCACCTGCACAGGTGAAGTCTCTTAGAGGAAAGTTCAGTCTTGACGGTGCTCTAACAGAAGTCGATGCTACATGGTTCTCCTGGCAGTTTGGTCTTCCAGGCAAACTATAGGTCCCAAAAAGTCTTTAGCGTGGATTTCCCATGTGCTTCTCCACTGTTTACAAAGCTCCCCAGAAATCCCTGGGAAATCCTTGGATCCGGACCTCTTCCCTTTTATAGAACACAGGAGGAAGGCTGCACCCCAGCGAAAAAGCCCGCAAATGGTCCGGGGAAAGTGGCAAAAACATGAATCCCTTTCTCCTGACCTGGGCAGCAGGGTACTAACTGTACTAACCTGTGAGCAAGCCAGCAATGCTGAAAAACATCAAGGAAGGTGGTCTCGGGTTAAGACATTAATGTATGCAGTTTTCATCTTTTGACAAATTAAATATAGAAAGAAGAGCTAATTATTGAAGTGTGAGAGATGAGCTGTGGCACCTGGGTTGTCTGTGTGAATTGAAAGGAGCAATTCTGGAGCGAGAGACATAGGTTTGAGTAAGTTCCTGTAGTATACAGTATATTTGTTAGATTGTTTGGTAGAAAGTGTGGGTAAGAGATCTTTCTGCAACTATACAGCTACTATTATACTTGTGCTATTGTGCTGTCAAGTGGGTGTCTGCTCAATTTACTAAAATAAAAAGATAAAAAATGTAGGTCAATATTTACTTCTGCTGCTTGTGCCACCAATTGCCCCTGTATTATGGATAAAATATTCCTTAAATAATATTTTGAATCTGACACTTCTGGGAGTATTGGATTCCTTATTCCCCACCATGTGCTGTGGTTCCTTCTGCCAGCCCCTATGTCAGTAAAAGATACAGTAGTGTTGCAGGGGTCAGTGGGAGCCACCATAGTGCATGGTGGGGGACCAGGAGTCTGGTGCTCCAAAGAGTGTCAGATTCAGAATATTCTTCCAGTGGTGGCTCTTCCACAAAATGAGAGTGATTGGCAGTGGTATAATACACATTCAGATTGTATTTAAACATCTGCTTTGCAGGAGCTGCTTTAAACCCGTCACGACCCACCAACATCATCCTCCATGCAGAAGGGCTTTAAATTCTGTCTATTTCAGGTACAGCAGGCTTCAGAGATTGCTTTGATCTTTTGCAGACCAATGCATAGTTCAGCTTGAGATGCTGTCTGATCGATCTGTGATCACTATACATGGTGACAGATCTTGTGATCACCATGAATAACGAATTCTGGTGATCAAAGGAAAATTTGTACCTGGCAACAAACTTTTCAACTGCCTGTTACATTTTAGCAGCTTGTCTTTGCTCACAGTAGTTTCAGCTGTGGGGAGAGAGGAAGAGCTCTGTGACAAGTGTGAAAAAAAGTGTGTAAAGTGTGAAAATGTGAAAAAAAAAAGGTTTTATTTTGTATAATAATTCATCTGTTAGTGCAACTATTGAACTCAGCACACAGTAATGGAAAATGCCTAATATCTTGAATAATAAAATACGTTGAACACATTTGCTTGTTGACCATCCAGTGTTGATTTATATATCAATATCTACACATATTTAGTCACTGTTTTGAATATAAACATAAGAAATTAATTTAGTGAAACCATTTTCAATAATATTACATTTACACAAAAATTACACATGCATTTTGTCAATTTCTCTGGGTATTTTAAATATATATCTTTAGGTTATTTAAAAAAAAAAACAAATGAAGGCCCTATGTATGCTTAGAAATGGTCCAAAAATCATTTTGTTATGCAAAGTGGATAAAATGTTATTGCGGAGTGGCTTTAAGGACTAAAGGGAGTACCAACAGATTTGTAAGTTGTCAGGAGTTGAGCATGGTTCCCTATGGGAAATGTGCATTATATTGGTACAGGTAGCTCTGGGTATTTTATAACTATGCAATAGAATCCTCCAGAACTCACAGGTGAACCTTATGTTATTTGATCTATATGAGCTCTACCTGCACAGGCCAATACTATGGACATTTATGAATTTAGGATAACAGGACAAAGACTGGAGATGCAGTTATATTTCAGTTTTGAGCTTTTTACCTGTGGTGCGCAAATAGCATTACAGGCAGTTTGTGCCCTTGTTCCAGGCTTCAGAGTTTTTATAGTGTTTTAGTACCAGTGTTTAAAGTGGTTGTAAACCATAAACATGAAATCTGAACAAAGCATATCCCTCTATAATGTATACTTGTTTCAGTCCAAAGCATTAAGTTTCATTTCTGTCTTCTGCTTCATTCTGCTCCTATTATCATGAGTCACTTCTGACAAGTTTTTATGACACCAATCCAAAAAAGGTGACAGGGGAGGGAGCTCCTGCTGATTGACAGCCTCAGCTCTGCTCCTGTTTGCTGTGTGAAGTGGGGTGTGTCCCTTCCCTTCCCTCCAATCAGCTCTCAGAGCTCTCCTCACTAATCTCTGCAATACATTCTAGACTTTGAAATGGATGTAGAGAAGTGAAGACTGCAAATAAACAAGTACAGCTTTTGTAGGAGGATTTGTTTCATCTCTGTGAACCACCTGAGGCCAGTCACTCCATTAAATATATGTGCAGGTTTACAACCACTTTGAATAAAAAGAAACACAGGCTGCGCACCAGTGGTGGCCCATCCATATGGGACGCAGGGTCGCTGCTCCCCTAATCCATGCCTCCGGCCCCCTAATCTACATGCAGGGTGCCTGACGTATGGATTCTAATGGGCTTTCATTTTTAGAGGCACATGACTAGAGCCTAAGGCTCTAATTGGCTTAAAAAAAGGGTGGGCTCGGGGCGCAGAGTACTGCGCCATGAGCCCACCCGGTTGTGTGGCAATAGCAAATTAATATTCATTATTGTCTTCCTGATTATCCTCCCAGCCAATTAGAAAGTGGGTCCTGAGCCCATCACCTGGCTGAGAGGAGAAGCGACCCTACTGGCCGCTTAGGAGGAGGAGGGAGGAGATGCACGGCGGAAGCCACCATGATGCCAAAGAGGAGGAGGCACAGGGGCGCAGGGGAAGCCGCCGCCGCCTGGACTGAGCACTGCCCGCAACCCAGAGAGGGCATAAGTGTGGGACTGGTGACTGGGGGGGGGTGACCCAACCGACTGGGGGG
>BLSH010284837.1:948100-962374 GCA_018402905.1 Glandirana rugosa
TAAGTTCACTTATCCCTGTAGGACGTTTACGTTAACTCCGCGTAACCACCACGTAAATGTTCGAATTGTGTCCACCACTCCTCCGAAGTATAGTGGTGGAGTGACGGACAGTTCACGGAGATATTTCGTCACAATTGCACCTAGCGAGAAGTCTCCACGTCGTCAAATGTGTGTTCAGATTTGAATCGAAATTTCACCTCGAGGTAGGTTTTCACCTTGAAGGCGAAATTCACATCCACTGGGGGACTGTACGGTGTTAACCGTACAGTAAAAAAAAAACCCCCCCCCTCGCCTCTGGGACAAAACTGTCCCAGGGTCGAGGGTGAAGGAGAGGACCACGGTGCCTCGGCCTTCCTTCAAGCTGTGGGTTTAGATGGAGACGTGGGGAGTTGAGTGAGGTAGTCAAAGGAGTGCGTAGACGGAGTGAGTTGAGGGGTGCAGAGGTAGATTTGGGTGTCGAACTTCCTTCCGGCTCCGTGGCACCAGGAGAGGAAGTGGGAGCTGGGACCCTGTCAAAACAGGGTCTCCGCTCCCCCCCCCAAAAAAAAAATGACATGCCAATTGTGGCATGTCAGGGGGTCACCTACACTTAAAGCGGAAGTTCCACTTTTGGATGGAGCTCCACTTTAAAGCTAAGTTTAGACTTGTGTGTAAACTGCTGCACCTCTGAAGAGCGATCCACGTTAACACTGCTTTATAGAGGCACTTGACAGGCAGTGAGGTGGTGATATGAAGCCTCCTCACCACCTGTGTTAAGCTTGTAAATGCACCACCAATGCGCCTCAATTGCATTTGCAGGATGTCCCTATTCACTTGAATGGGTCATGGTACTGCCAACAGCAATCATTTTTTCTGCATGTGTGAAACAAAGCATTATATTACCGTGACAAAACTGAACACAACCATTCACTGCCTTTGCAGCCTAAGAGGAGGGGCAATAAAAACACAGCTCAGCACCCCTCAACCGCAAGTCTAAAGGAGCCCTAAGACAGGCATGTGACACTGGTGTTTTTTGGTCTATATGCGGCCTTCTCACTCCATCTTCGCAGTCCTCAGCCTATTTAATTATTTATACTGAATGAGGTTGCAGCTGTTCTCCAGTTGATAAAAGCGCTCCACTTCCTTGCATAACTTACATAGCTTTGTCTTTCAGGCAATATTTTCTGAGTGGCATAAAATAATGTACTCTGCAATAGTTACTGTAAAGCCTCATACACACCACTATTTTTTTTTTCCCGTTCAACCCAGCTCAGGTCAGAGCCGCTGTACTAACAAACTGATGTTATTATGGTAATCTCCCCTGCTGAGCTATTGTGTTCTAACAGGGGGGCAACCCCCCCGCAAGAACACCGAGAGAGCTCTTTGGGATCCAGTCCACAGACCTTTTTCAGTCATGAGCAGTGGTGGCCCGTCCATTAGGGGCACTGCCCCCCTATCCATGCGTTCGGCCCCTAATCTACATGCGGGGCGCCGGACGCATGGATTCCAATAAGGTTTTTTTTTTTAAAGCACGTGATTAGAGCCTGAGGCTCTAATAGGCTTAAAAAAAGGGTGGGTTCGGGGCGCAGAGCACTGCACCCTGAGCTCACCCAGTTGTGTGTAGACATGTGCAATTCGTTTAGTTCCGCATTCGTTTTTGATCAAAATTCAGAATTTTCGTTAATTCGGAAATGTCCGAATAACGAAAAAACGTTTCACAAATTTTTCCGAAAAGTAATTTTTCAAAAGAATGAAAATCGGAAAAACACAATCTCAGAAATTCGAAAATCCAAATGAACGAAAATCCAAAATTTGTAAATCCGAATGAATGAAAATCGGAACATTCAAAAGGACAAATATCCGAAAATAAGAACAAAAATCCGAAAATTTGAAAGAACGTATATCCGAAAGTAAGAACGAAAATCCGAAAATAAGAACGAAAATCCAAAAGAACGAAAATCTGAAATTAAGAACGAAAATCCGAAAATTCAAAAGAACAAAAGTCCGAAAATAAGAACGAAAATCCGGAAATTTGTAAGAAAGGAAATCCGAAAATTCAAAATTCCTAAAGAACAAAAAAACATTCGGATAATATCTATTATAATTATAATAATATAAGTTGAAAGGAAATTCCAATACCTACCTATAATTTAATAGTTTATAACCATTATCATAGTTTTTTTTTATAATTATTATTATTAATTATTATTATTATTATTATTATTATTATTAATAATAATAATAAAAACTATAATAATGGTTATAAACTATTAAATTATAGGTAGGTATTGGAATTTCCTTTCAAATTTGTCTGCCTGTTAGAGAACAAATTTTTCAGAATTCCAGATGATACCAAATACCGCATCTATACGAATGTTACGAACCAAATTGAAAATTTTCCCAATTACCGATAATAACGAATACTGCATCTATACGAATGGAACAAACCCAATTCAAATGTTTCCCAATTACCGAAGACTGCATCTATACGAATGGAATAAACTGAATTCAAATGTTTCCGAATTCTCGATAATAACCAATACCGCATCTATACGAGTGGAACGAACCAAATTCAAATAATGAATTTCGATCATAACGAAAAATTAAAAAAACAGAAAAATTAAAAGAAAAAAAAAAAGAGAAAAAAACAAAAACGGAGAAAACTGAAAAAACATCAACAAAAAAAAAAAAAAACTAAAAAATACAAATGTCTGGTTGTGTGACAATAGTATTGTCACACTGATTCTCGAGCGGGTCCTGAGACCCTTTTCCCAATTGGCCGAAAGGCAAAGCGATCCTATTTGCCTAGGAAGAGGAGGAAGGAGACGCACAGCCGGTGTAGAAGCAGGGGAAGCCCGACCGACTGACCCACCAGCTGCCACTGATGCCTTGACCTCTGCACTGCTGACACGTTCCCCTGTGCCGTTACTAACGGGTTACTACCAGTTAATGTGCCGCCTGTCATGTGCCTGCTCCTGCCTCGCCCCTCTCTGTCCCTGGGGGATTAACCTGCAGCAGCAGCTCAGTGGATGTGGTGATCAGTGGGGAAGTTCTCATCCGGTTCTCAGGAAGGACCCGACTCTATTACTTACCTACCTTGGGGACAGCTTGAGCATGTATGTCCCCCTTGTACAGTCATGGGCCTGCCTGCTAATACCTAGGTAAGAAGAAAGCCCAGCTTACCCAACTGCCTGTCATCGATTGCATTTATAACATGTGAGCACATTGCGTATAGGGGTATATTAATAACCATATATACCATATATATATATTAATTTCCAAACAGCTGACTTCTGTCGGACCAGCTGCAGTACACACAGGCTAAATGTCGGGTGGTTTCATTTGAACTGGCTGATGCCACATTTGGCCCATGTGTACTTGGCTTAAGTTTACTAACCAAAGTCCTATAAACATTTTTCTGGAAGTATGTTGGTGTAGACCTCTTGAAGTGTTATCCCACTTGATTTAGCCAACTGCATTGTTTGCATTTGATATGCTTTGCCTAAAAAACTGCATAAACCTGCAAACCTGCAGCATGCAATGTTTCTCTGCTTGGAGATCAGTTGCAGTAGCCTTCATAGCAGACTTTCTCAACATTTTTAATACTGCGGAACCCTTGAAATCATTTATATTTCTCAAGGAGCCCACCCCTGCTAAATGATTACATCTCTAGTTCATTGCACATTTGCATAATCAGTAAGTTATAAATATAATTATACATACAATAATAAAGAATGTGGTGTGTCTAGCATATTTGACACTGCCCTGCTCTATAAGGAAAAATTGTATCAGTGACAATTATTAAATGAAATAATTAATAATAATGGCCAGAAAAGAAACAACGGTGAAAATTGTAGTGCCCCTTAGGTTGGTGGTCAGTGGAGACTTCTTATATTGGTCTTATACAGGTCAGTGTAGTGGTCCTGTACATTGGTGGCCAATGGGAGAAGGACCCCTTATATAAATGGTCAGTGGAAGAAGAATACTCTTATGTTGTTGACCAGTGGTAAACCACCCCTCTTACATACATGTAGCGCCCCTATAGTGTAGGTGCGTTTTTGTAGCAGGGTTTGCTAGGTGAGGTAAAATTTAGTCAGGCCTGAGTGTAAGAGCAGGCCTGAATGTTTTGATCTGGGCCAGGAGGAGTGGCTCAGGGAGGATTGAGTGGACTTGACAGATGAGGTAACCAGAACCTTCCACTTATTTCTAGAAACCTGGAGGAGGGTTTCTGGTCAGAGAGCTGGGAGATAGGTGGAGCCATCTGGAGTATCCTAGGGAGCCCTGACCAATCCCAAAACAGGATTGGCAGGGGGCAGGACGCCTTAAATACTCGGAGTCAGCCCAATCTGGAAGAGAAGTGTCGGGTGGAAGTCTGGAGATGTAGCAGAGGCACTGTGGAGGCCCCTACCTGGGAGGTCGTCCCCGTCTGGGGAGGGTGACCTTGGGGCTTGGAGGTTCGGGTGCAGTCAGGAGTGGAGGTGATTCCTGGAGTCGCACAGGGGAACAGGAGAACAGTGAAGGTGCTACACAGTGAGAGACTTTAAAGTGATCCACTGGTTTGGTGAGTGACAGTCCTTGGGAACTGCAAGAGGAAGTGCTGGAGCAGGCTGGGAGAGGAATAGCAGACAGTCTGTGGAAGCCTTGGGAGCCAGCTCAAGGAAAGGAGAGTCAATGAGGAAAAGCAGGTCGTGGGACCTGTAAGAGGGATGGGCTGGGAGTTGTAGTCCATCAAAGGCCTGGCTAGCACTCGAGGACTTTTTGCTACACATTCAGGGGCCTGTGATACCTGGCCTGTAATGGCACCTGAAACCCATACGTAGTCTCCTGGTATCTCTTCCTGAAAGAAGTGCATGGTGGGTAACCATCATGCACTCCTCGATCTCGGTCCGCCTTACATCGTGTCATTTCCTGTCTGGAAACAACACGATTTTACAGTACAGGGAAGCCCACTGACTCCTGGGAAATGAGGAATCACATCTTCCAGGAAGCCAGGGGAAGCAGGAAGTGAGGACAAGAGCCTAGGACCAAACAGGGGCAGAATACAGGGACCACTTAGCAACAAGCGACTTAGGGTGAGTATGACATTTTTATTTCCTTCAAAGGTAAGTCTATATAGGCAAAGGACTTGAATGATGTAAAAAAAAAATAATTTCTGGGTGGAACTCTGCTTTAACTTCCTCCCAAAACAATTATAGTCAAGGCATGCTGTGAATGAGAACTGTCACAATTGCTGGTGCTCACAATAGTCTTTCCCCAAAACTCAGAGACAGAGCTGTACAGTCCTGCCTCCCTACCGCAAAAGTAAACATCAATAAACTGACTGATTAAATATGCAAGAAATAAAACGTGTGCAAAATAAATTGAATGGCTGGCACACATAACATACAAAACAGATCTTCCTTTTGTTTAGGGTATTATAACTCATGATGCTTTTTTTTTTTTTTTTAACATCTATTTTGTATTACATTTTTTTACAGTATTTATGTGTACTGTGTCTTTCAAACAACTGGGAGATGAAACTCCAAGGAAAAAGAGATAGGTATAAAAACACAGAAAATGGAAGCCTGGAATGCAGTGAGCTAACTTGAGATAAGAATATGTACAATTACATTCACAAAATCCGTATGTGACATTGCCAATATAAATAATAATGTATAGTTGCAGGTTTATTCAATTTCTTATATTGTTCCATAGGCATGTGCACAGGGTGTGCCAGATGTGCCTGGGCACATCCTAATCACCCTGTGTGGTGCAGATACCCCCTGTTTAGACCCCTGATATTTAACCAAAGCCCCATAAGTGCCCACTCAGGGTCGACTTGTGATCCGACTTGAGTCGCCTCAAGTCGCCCGACAAGTGAAATCCCATTGAAATGAATGGAAGCCGTCTTAATGTACACTACTGAAGTCGGAGCGACTTTAGAAAAGGTTCCTGTACTACTTGGAGGTGACTTCTAGCCGACTTGTGCCCATAGAATTCAATAGAGGTTACCTCCAAGTCGGATCCCCATCTAAATGGAAGTGACTTTGTAGTGAAAAGAATAGAATTTATTTGGGGCAGCCCCCTCCCTCCCTTCTCTGATTGGCCACAGGCAAAGTTGCCTGGCATAAGTCGTATTGTAAGTCGCCTGAAGTCGCCCTGAAAATATATCGTATATACACATGCACACTCACTCAAATATCTTTGAGCTTTGGGGTGCACACCTATGTATTGTTCCTACATTGTTTCCATATATTAGATGTCTGAAGTCACATCACAGAGACGAACAGATGATGTATTAAAATACCTGTACAGATGATATTAACATTTTCTTGTAAAAAAGAAAAAATAACTTAGCTGCCTTGAATGTAACAGTTTTGAAGGCATTAGGCTACATTTTACTACTTTATCCTATAACTATGCAGCCCATGCCCTCTAGTGGACATTTGGAGAACTTCAGCTTTGGATGGCGGTATCAATGGGCAGAACAGGAGTAGTTTTCCAAGAAACCAATACAGAATAGCATACATATCGGCAATAGATTAAACATTTTTTTTTTTTACTGCATAATAGGAGGGTATATATATCATCAAATCCAAATGTACACCTTGGCCAAATATGCATGTATACAGTGTGACACTTTATTATAACAGCTACAGGGGAGCGCTGTACCACTGTCTCACATTATTCATTGATTATCAAATAAGAACACAATTCGGTATACAGTTGCAGACCCTAACACTTGTATTGGTTACTTTTTACACATTTACATTTATTTTACTTACATAGCGCACAGGGAGGTTTATTTACTAAAGGCAAATCCACTCTGCGCTACAAGTGCACTGCAAGTGCACTTGGAAGTGCAGTTGCTGTAGATCTGAGGGGGACATGCAAGGAAAATAAAAAACAGCATTTTTGCTTGCACATGATTTGTATGAACAAACTAGAAAACTTTTGTCTGCTGACAAGGCATCGTTTGAATTTCGGGTCGTGTGTACAGAAGTTGGACAAACAAAAATTGTAAGTACAAACACGCATGTTCGGAACACAGGAACGACCCGATAGTGTTCGGTCATGTAACCCTGCTTTTGTAATACACAATTCACATTCACTGAACTTCCTCTTTATATGCTTGTAGCACACCACTATGTTTGCATTTGTCGAACGATAAATTTACTCCCGTCAAAGTTGGACGTGCGGTCACATAAAAATTGCACCGTGTGTACGAGGCTTTAGGCTGGCCACAATAAAAGGCCACTCTTAAGCCTTGTACACACGGTGCAATGGTTGTACAACCAAACGTCCAACTTTGGACCAAGTTTGATGTTGGCTGTTGTGTTTCGCGTACTGATATGCACTAAGCGATTGTACAACCAAGCCTAACGTAGTGACGTGTTACGAGCATATGACGAGGAAGTTGAGGTGAATGTGATTTGTGAATTAAGAACATAGGCTTCCCAGAATGGACACTGCCGGCCGTTCTTGACTTCTGAGCATGCGTGTTTTGCACATACAACTTTGTTGGACCAACTTCTCTGTACACACGGTACAACGGTCATACAACTGCTTGTTGTACAACCAAAGTTTTCTAGTCTGTTCATCCAACTACTGTTGTACAACCGTTGTACGATGGCTGTTGTAATCGCGCATACTAACAGTCAGATGATCGTACAACAAGCTGGTTGTACGACCATTATTGTACAACCATTGTACCATGTGTATGGGGCTTAAAAAGGTGCAGTTTTATTACACAGCACAATGCCACAGATGTTTCAAGTTTTGAGGGAGCGTGCAATTGGCATGCTGACTGCAGGAATGTCCACCAGAGCTGTTGCCCTTGAATTGAATGTTCATTTCTCTACCATAACCTGTCTCCAAAGGCGTTTCAGAGAATTTGGCAGTACATCCAACCGGCCTCACAACTACAGACCCCGTGTAACCACACCTGGCCAGGGCCTCCACATCCAGCATCTTCACCTCCAAAATCATTTGAGACCAGCAACCCGGACAGCTGCTGCAACAATCGGTTTGTATAACCAAAGAATTTCTGCACAAACTGTCAGAAACCGTCTCAGGGAAGCTCATCTGCTTGTTCATTGTCCTCTTCAGGGGCTCAACCTGACTGCAGTTTGTCGTTGTAACCGACTTGAGTGGGCAAATGCTCACATTCAATGGCACCTGGCACTTTGGAGAGGTGTTCTCTTCACAGATGAATCCCGATTTTCACTGTACAAGGCAGATGGCAGACAGCATGTATGGCGTCATGTGGGTGAGTTTGCTGATGTCAACGTTGTGGATTGAGTGGCCCATGGTGGCGATGGGGTTATGGTATGGGCAGGCGTATGCAATGGACAACAAACACAGGTTCATTTTATTGATGGCATTTTGCACAGAGATACCATGACGAGATCCTGAGGCCCATTGTTGTGCCATTCATCCAAGACCATCACCTCATGTTGCAGCATGATAATGCACGGCCCCATGTTGCCAGGGTCTGTACACAATTCCTGGAAGCTGAAAACATCCCAGTTCTTGCATGGCCAGCATACTCACCGGACATGTCACCCATTGAGCATGTTCGGGATGCTCTGGATTGGCATATACGACAGCGGGTTCCAGTTTCTGCCAATATCCAGCAACTTCGCACAGCCATTGAAGAGGAATGGACCAACATTCCACAGGCCACAATCAACAACCTGATCAACTCTATGCGAAGGAGATGTGCTGCACTGCGTGAGGCAAATGGTGGTCATACCAGATACTGACAGATTTTCAGACCCCCCCCCCCCCAATACAGTAGAGGGGCACATTTTAGAGTGGCCTTTTATTGTGGCCAGCCTAAGGCACACTTGTTCAATAATCATGCTGTCTGATCAGCATCTTGATATGCCACACCTGTGAGGTGGATGGATTATCTCGGCAAAGAAGAAAGGCTCACTAACACAGATTTAGACTTGTAAACAATATTTCAGAGAAATAGGCCTTTGGTATACATAGAAGAAGTCGTAGATCTTTGCGTTCAGCTCATGATAAAAAGGGGCAAACACAAAAGTGTTGCGTTTATAATTTTGCCCAGTGTATTTTCTAAATGCTCTAATTGTCATAGTCTGCCCATGCTCCATCATGCACAACTGTTAATTCCACACAAAGTGTAAAGCAATAAAATGCTTGGAGAAAGAAAATGTTGATCCACTTTACAGTAGCAAAACTCAATGACAGACAGAAATGACACAAAGGCAGCCCCTTTGTACCAAAAGGGTATACAATGGGATCACTGCACAATACTAATAGTAAAACCAGAGAAAATGTGATTATTGGACGAATAATCATCCAATTTTTTTGTACATGCTAGTCTCCATATTTAAAACGCATAGGTTACTAAAGTACAAAAATTCTCGTACGACAGAATAAAGATTCAGAAACGATGTAATGTATTGTATTGTTTTTGTATTATATTTTTGGATAATTTCGGATGAAAGCTGTGTACTAACGGTCAGATTATCGTATGGTCGCTTCAAAAGCCGTATTTTTTTGTATGATTTTCTGATCATGTGTACAGGCCTTAAAGTGTTTGTAACCTTAAAAAAAAATAGAGCTCCTGTTCCCTTATAGGAGATTAAACAGGTAAGTGCTTATGCTGTCTACTCTGCCCCTCTTCAAACTGTAAAAAAAATGTATCTGATCCTGCCACTTCCCTCTCTGTACTGACCACGATAATCATGGCTGCCGGGCCCTGAATACAATGGTCAGCTTACATCTCTCCGTCATCGGCAACTCTCCTCTGTACTCTTCTCCCTCTCCCTCCTTGCCTGTCAGCTCCCGTGTCTGTGTTTCTGTCTCCGCCCCCCTCCTCCTGTCATTATTCCTACTAAAAAAACTTTACAAAACTTCCTGCCAGCCACTTTCCTTTATCTGTCAATAACTCATTCTGTTAGTGTTTGTTTAAAAAGATGCTTCTAAATACATTTTTTCAGTTATCTTCAGGCTGGTCACGTGACTCCCAGCTGCTACTATGATCCAGGGCTACAGTGGGAGGTGTCAAGCGGCCAGCGCGGTGGTCACGTGACTCCCGAACCTGTAGTCTTCCAGCAAAGGCCCCTCACTATGTATTCTCCTATGTGTTCTCTACCTAAGAAAGTGTATACACACCTAACCCAAAAAGAAGTGACATCTTTCTGGTAACACAGAATTGTTACTTTTATGATTTGCACTTACATCAGTGGCCTTTTTCTCTGCTTGTTCCAACTTCTCCTGGGCATCTTTCAGTGCTTCAGAATATTTATCCAGTTCATCTTCTGTTCCCTTTAGCTTCTTCTGCAGCGCCACCAGTTCATCCTCCACCTGGCATCAATAGCAACAGTTACAGTTTTAGAAAGCTTCCACAAGATGTTCCCAATACAATTGCATCTTTTATTTAATAATATGAATCCTGTACATATCCAGTGCATTGTCACTCAACCAACACTGAGGCAATGGTGATGATGTTTCTACTGGGGGTCCAGGGATAGGTAGACTCATAGTGCTGGGCCCACCAAGATTATTTGTAAATGCAGAAATCATGTGACCAATGCCTCACCATGTGACAAGATGATGGACCGACCTTGTTAAAAAAAAAATTCACCTTATTAAAAACTTTAATTACAGCATTGGGAATGAATAAATGTTATTTGTGGCTAAACATTGACTTTTGGAAAATGCTGCAGTTAATGTCTATAATATTGTTGAAATCCCCAATATAGTTTATATATAATTTTATTCTTTTTTATTTTAGGCTTCATTTGGTACGTAATGCTGAATACCTGTACTTATGATGGCTAGTGTGTCTATATGAATCAATGAAATTACATCAAACACCCTCCAGGGCAGTTAGACTGATTTGCTAAATGAGTTGAACATTTTCACTCCCAATAAAGTAAAGTTTCACATCAATTATCCAATCGTGTAAAGTGATTTTCTTATTTTCTATTTATTTCAACTGTAGATGACTGGATAATTTTTTCATTCTTTCTTACTCTTTTTTTGTGTGAACATTCTCACTTCTTTAAGTAAATCAGCCTCATTTACTTTACTTTGCATGTTTTTTGGTATTTCAGCAGTATATGAAAGTGTGTGCATGCAGCTCAGTTTGCATGGAAATATGAACAACCACAATCTACAGTCATCTAAAAATGTAATTACACCCCCTGGATATTGTTGACTTTTTTCAACATATTTTAACAGGCAAACATTAGACTTTTATTCAAACAGTGTCTACAGATAAAGTTAATTTGGAGTGGATTTCAAACAACTGCTAATTTCCCCAGAACTGCCAATCCTACCAAATTCAGACCAAGATCTGACCATTTGATGCTAAAAGAATTCTCCAAGACCCCCAAAATTTCCATACAGCATCTGCAGGCAGTGGCAGCTGGTGCTCCATTTTTTGGGGAGGCAGCAAACAATCCCAACCACCCACCTGCCCGCTTGCCAGCCCAGCACGTTCGCAAGTCCCGCACTTACCCCATCCAAGTGGTGGGCGGCTTCCCCAGTAGGTCCTCCTGGCAAATCCGGTCGCTTATCCTCCCTGCCAATCCTGACTGGCCGGGAGGAGAAGCAGGAAGACAATAGCGAATGCTGATTTGCAATGTCATAAGTGGGTGGGCTTGGGGCACAGAGCCCAACCTTTTTGAAGTCATTTAGAGCCTCTCACTCTAATCATATGCTTCACAAAAAAAACAAACCTTGTAGAACTCTATGCATCTGGCACCCCGCATGGAGATTAGGGGCCGGCACATAGAAATTAGGGGGGGTGGCGCTCCTGCACTACTTAAGGACAGGCCGCCACTCACTGCAGGTAACTTTTGCAACAGTTTGATTTCAAAGTGCATGCTTTTACAATCAATAAGAAATTGCACCGATTTAATCTGAATTGGAGGCGTGCCAGGAAAAGCCTTTGATTTTCAAAAATAATTTTATGGCAAAACTATAGTTTGTCATTGAATGTATAAGCAGGCCCAATACCAGGCCTTTTGGACCAGTTTGCTATGACTAAAGAATCAAATATAGTTTTTCTTGCCATACTAACAGCACAATCTAAAGACAGCATTTCGGAAAAACCTCATACCAGCTGTGAAACATGATGGTGGAAATGTTATGGTTTGGGCCTTGCTGCACCCCTGGGCAGCTTGCAATTGTTGAGTGTACTATGAATTATCATCATATGAAAGCATGCTTGATTAGAATGTGAAGTCATCTGTATGAAAACTGAAGGTGAACAAAAATGAATAAATGAAGAATTTTGAACTGGCCTAGTGAAATATGGGGGGGTTTGATATGGTCAGTTTATTCAAGGAAACCCACAAACATCCTGCCAAGGGAGGAATTTTGCATAAAGGAATGGTCAAAAGTTTCATCTTGTAGATGTCAGAGACTGGTGGGCTGTTATGCAAAATGCCTACAGGAAGTAATTTCTTCTAAAAGGAGCAATACCCGTATCTGTATCTGAGGGTGTACATACATTTCCCACAGTACACTATTACATTTATTGATATTTTTGTTGAATAAATGGTTTAAATCATTTTTTGTGTTCTTTTCAAGTATATTACTGTTATCTGTATGCACTGTTTCAATTAAAATCTAATGTTTGACTGTTCAAATATACAATTTTAATGGGTTGTACCTACTTTATGTAGGCAGAAGAACGTACATGACTCTTATCAAGGCACAAATGTGTGTGCAAAATCATGTTTTTTAACACATGCAAACATCAATACTTTTTATTTAAAGCGGAGTTCCACCCATGTAAAATTCAGCAGCTACAAAAAGTGTAGCTGCTGACTTTTAACAATCGGACACTCACCTGTCCCTCGCTCAAGCAATGCGGTCGCCCGAAGGCTTGCTCTTCGCCCCCTCCCCTTGGCGGCGCCGGCATCATAACTGTGGGCACCTGGCTTTGGCTTCAAAGCCGGGCGTGCACTGCACATGCGCGAGTCGCGCTGCGCCTTGTGAATGGCCGGTGTATCTTCTGGGACCTGTGACGTGTCCCAGAAGATCACCGAGAGGGAGGGGGGGAGGTGGACTTCCTTCCCTGAGCCACGGCTCCAGGGAGGCAGTGGACCTGGGACCCTGTGAAAACAGGGTCCCTGGTCACCCCCCAAAAAAAAGACATGCCAATTGTGGCAGGTTGGGGGGTCACCTTCCATTAAAGAGGAAATTCCACTTTAGGGTGGAACTCCGCTTTAACTGAATCAATTTGAACGTGATGGATGCAGACCAGTGATCAGAATCCTCATTATGGTGTAAATGTCAAGCTGACTATATACATTATACCATTTTCTTATACCACCTAAAACCATCTAATATGAGGTCAAACCTAAACACTTTCAATTTGTATGCAATGAGGCAGGCCCTTGCACTTATAGTTGAAGGTAAATCTAAAGGAAATTGAACAATAAAAATTGTATAATGTATACCCAGCTTTAAAAATGTTTCTGCTTCTGCTGATTTGTAATAATTTAGTATGACCTCTACAGTAAACACTATACATAAGTAAGAAAAAAAAAATAGACAGACTGATATATAGACAAATAAGCTATAATTATACATTTGTTTGACCCCTGTAGTCTCTTATTATTTGTCATATAAATAGCAACTCCAAATATGTGGAGCTTAAATACATAATATAGGGTACAATGGATCATTCTTTCTCTGACATTTTGCTATATTCAGTCTGGTAATGTATAGTCTAAACATATTGCTACACTTAAATGGAATTACTCTTTAGACTGAACAACTGGTAAATCCAGTTCACCCCAATGCATACACAATTACTAATCCATTATATATTAAAACCGGGAATGATCTCACTTTTTAATGTCACTAAATCTATCTAAGGCTCGGGCATAATGCTATTCAGATTCTGCTTTGTGGTCAGTTAATTCCTGCTATTGTTCTCATGATTATATGTGGTAAAAATTAGCTGGATGACTTAACTTGCTGGACAGTCTTGCACACAGAGAGTTAGCCAGCCATTCTGCACAGCTGTAGTATGATCCCCAGCAATGAGGGAGATTCTTTACTGGGGAGAACTATGCCTACTACCCATACTTCAACATCAAAATATGTTACTGAATTGAAAACTTGGCTCCTTTGAAATAGAATTATTTATGGCCATAGGGCAGTCTTATTGGTCTAGTTATGACAGTTGTTTGAAAACAATTGACTGCCCAGGATTCATTTAAAGCCCAAGTCTGTGTGATCTTAATTGCCTAGGCAGGGAACTGGGGTACAGCAGATTTTTATTCATATCAAGAAACTCACTGTAATTTTTCACTCTAG